>WEIS01035178.1:41734-78624 GCA_013389965.1 Todus mexicanus
AAAAAAACAAAAAAAAAAAAAAAAAAAATAAAAAAAAAAAGGCAGAAATTTGCATTTCCTCTTTTCCGTCTTGCCAAATTCTTCCCTTCGAGAATTATTTATGCAAAGTCCTGCTAAGTAGCATTGTACCTATAAGGAGGGCAGCAGGCACGGCCGTATCAACCCACAGCCTACAGCTCTGCTCACATCTGGCAGGAACGCTTGGAGATGGTTCACAGCTACCTGGCAGGGCCCAGCGCATCCAAGAGCTCCGGGTGTTTTGGGGGGATTGATGTAAACCCTGAGCCACTCAGCCCCATGCCACTCCCCACAGCACCTCCCAGGCATCATGCTGAGCACCAGCACAACAGGTGGTCTGTTGTGCCTTGCTCTGCCACACCAGCCCAGGTCCTGGTGTCCCCACCACCCCTGCTCCCACGTGCTGAGGTGCTATTTGCACTTCCCCATGGGAAAGCTGCTGCCCTGCTGAGCAGCTCTGAATCATGCCCTGCAACGGCCGCCTGCCCCAGCAGGAAACCTCAGTGGTCAGACCCCAAGTGAGCCGGAGTGCCCCTCCACACCCGCAGATGCCACCACCAGGCAAGTGGCAGCTGGGGTCCCTCCACAGCCAGCACCAGGGTCCAGGGTGAGCTCCCACCCCATAGCTGTTGTCCCAAGAATGAGCCCAAAAATCCCCTCCACCATTCCCTTGCCAGCACCACCAAGCTGCACCGGTTTGACCTTTTCAGAGAAATCCGCCTGGACATTTTGTCTCTGCCCCACTTGCAGTCGCAGCAGAGAGGGATCTGGGCTGACCTGCTCATCGAGGCTGAGCTCACTGCAAAGGTCAGAGAGGCACAGGCTGCCCCTGCCGCTCAGGGGGCTGCTGGACATGCAAACTTGGCTGTCATCTTCCTGTGACAACAGCTGCCGTGGCTGCTTGGAAAGGGTACAAATGCAATCCTGTTAACACAACAGTTTGGAGATTGTAAGGCTGTGGTCTTGGATAGGCTCACTGGAACAGGCAGGGTGCTCTGTGCCTGCTCCTGCCCAGAGAAAACTGGGAGCAGTCTGCACAAGAACCTGCTTGTAGGTCTGACCACTCAGAGCTACATACTCGTGCACTCAAGAGGCCAAAGCCTCGTGCTCCTCATAGGCCATTTGGGTCTGCTTGAAAGAGAGAGTAAAGAGCCTCAGGGGCTCAGAAATTGTAAAGACACAGCAAAAAAACTCCCAAAACTTCAAGCATGAGAGCACCTCTCCCAACCATACACAAATTGCTTCCATATTTTACAAGTTTTGAAGCACAGGTGTATATGCTTTGTAAATCAGTGAGCCTGACCCTGAAGCCATCCAAAACTCATGATCAAAAACCTCTAAGTATTTGAGGCGCAGGTGATATCATTCTCCAAAGGGTTCCTTCATCTAAGTCAACAAAAAGGTAGGAATTTTTGAAGCAGAACAACAGAAGCTCTGAAAACTTGTTCTGTGTGCCTGGAAACGTGGTGCATAATGGATTCACACACACAATGCCCTCAGAATGAGGAGCAAAACAGCCATTTTCTGTACTTGCAGCACTAAAATGACCTTCAGACAAAAACTGCACTGTCTGTGATGTTCAGAAGCAATCTATCCTTTGTGCCTTTCACTTGCCCTCCCGCACCTCTGCATCCCATCTGGGTACCACAGACACAGCACTGAGACATGGCTGAGGGGGTGCTGCCACCAAAGTGCTTCTGCAGTGCCCCTCACTGTAGTGCCCTTGGGTTTTTCAAGGACTGCAAGATCGCTCTGACCCCCACAACACTCCTGTCTGGTTCAGATGTTTTGTGACAACCCCCCCATTTGCAGCAGAAAATCAAAGACAAAGGCTCCAAGGGCTCACTCTGGGGCAACTGCAGTGGTTCCCATCCCACCTATCTGCCTTGCCTGGGCATCATGGGTTTCTGCCAGCACTGTTCATGCTTTGGTGTGTCAAAGTTGCCTGGTACCAATTTCAGTGTACCACAATGCCCAAGAAGGCTGGACCATGGCTGCTACCAAAAGAGCTCAGGTTTGCTCATCTGCCCCAGCAGAGTCACAAGGGCTGTGGCTACAAGAGTAGTCACGCAGTTCAGTAAGAGCAGATCTGTAGAGCAAAGCACTTGGGGCTGAGGATATGACATCCACATAACACACATGTTAGTGGGGGTTACAACAGACTAGCTGCAGTCTGGCCTTATGAACTGAGCTGGGAAGTGGATGAGGTGCTCCTAGAGAGTGTCTTCTAGTTTAGTTTCCTCCACAAGGAACCAAGCCTATGCATTCTGAGGCCACTCCACAAGGTGCACAGAAGCAGGGGGTGTGGGAGCAATTAGGAGGCTTGCTCCAAAGGGCATCCCCAGCCTGAACGGAGATGGTAGCACAGGCAATTCTAGCTCATCAATCTGCCCTGGGCACAGAAGTCAAAAAACCCCAGCACCACTGCTTGCCAGATACTAACTAACTTGTCCGAACAGCCCAGGTGGATCCAGGCACCCTGACACAAGGCACAAGGACAGAGGGCACTGGGGAAGGAGAAGAAGGAGAGGGAACATGTTTAGGACAACATGCTTGCAAATGCAGCAGCGAAGAGTGGACACAGAGGGACGATCCCTTCCTCTGCACACTGGGATCCTGCAAAATGGGACAGTTTTTTCTCACTGCCATCCCCATCTCCATTCCCAGCCCACACTGTGCTCCAGCAGGCTGCAGTGATGGGGGAGGGAGGTGCTCCTCACACCCAAGTGCTCACTCCACAGCTGTGCAAAGGCCTGGCCACGGGTGGAGGTGGCGAGACAGGGGCATCCAGCTCAGCCCCAGCCTCCAGCAGAAGGCGGTTGGGCAGGCTGGCCTGCAGCCCAGGCAGCTCCAGGAAAGAGCTGCTGTAAGAATGATATGAAACCTCATCATTGTGAAAGCTGGAGGTGACAGTTCACGCTAAGGCAAGGGGCTTCAGGGTGATTCCACTGCCAGCGGGAAATGCAGTTTGCTGCATGTCACTTGGGACCGCTGGGGTGTGAGTGTTGTCCATCTCCATCAGCAAGGGCAGCTAACAACATGTCCAAGGCTGTCTCCAGATTTCAGCACCTAACCCACCACTGCAAGACTACTCCTTTGGGGCTGGGGTGGTTTGGAGTTGAGATTCCTCCTTGTAGTAATTTCTTACAGTTAATTTTAAGGAGGTACCAGTACCTGCTCTAAAGCATTGCTGTAGCTGAAAGAGCAGACAACCTGTGGTTAAACAACTACCTTAAAATCACTCTCAGATGAGGCTCAGATAAAGCCAGAAGTGCAGGTTTACAAAACCTAACCTAGATAGCACTTGCAGAAGTTTATTGGACTTGTCCATGAAGAATAGCAAAGATCCTGATGCCTCTGCCTGCCTGGTACCCACAGCCTGCACTGCCCACATACAAACAGCTGATGCTTCTGTGACTATGGCCCTGTCCATGTGTCACTCAGTTTCCTAAGCCTGCGTTCAGGGAGAGAAGATGTGGGGTGATGTGCGCGCACTTTCTCTTCTACCCTAACACAACCTTTAGGACTTCTTTGTACTCCAACCTCTCTTCCTCTTTCTTCCTGGGACTTCTTAGTCTCCAGTGTAACCAGTAGGGAGCTGGACTTCTGTACCTGTGCTGACTCTCTCTGCTGTGGGGTAAGATATTTCCCCTTTCTCCCAGGGAAGGGGACAACTTTTGGACCATAGATGAACAAGATCCCGCATTGGCATTGCTGTTGAAGTTCCCACATCACCAAGCCACAGGCCAACTGTGAAGCACCTCCCCACCACACGCCTACAAGCACACAAAGAGCTGTAAAGAACAGTGCCCAGCATGACAGTAGCAAGCCACTTGCTTGCTGTTGAGGAGGTGGGCTGAGGTGAGCTGGCTGCCCTCAACCCCACCTCAGACGCTGTGGGGTTCACTTGCCCTCTCCCACTTCCTGAATCTAACACACACCATCATCTGAAAGTCTGCACTGTTAGACATGAAAGGTTTTCCTTTTCCATTGCACCGTACTCTGTCTGCTTGAACGTAGCAGCTGTTTAGTCACCCCCATCAATGCCTGAATAGGTCAGCTGCAAAGAAAAATACATTGGACTAAACAGTGGAGGAAATACTGGTCAGTCAAGGGGCATAAATACTTGAGAAAATGCATCAAAGCAATGGAATGAGGATGAAAGGGGTTAATGCTTGTTTTTAGACACCTAGAACACTTGTCATATCTTTGGCTTTATAGAGAAGAGAAAAGACAGGGAGATAAAGGCAAACCACTCGTGACAAGAAAGGTAGTCCAAAATCGGGAAGGTGCCAGGTAGCACCAGTTCTGAGTTCCATGAAACAGCAGAGCCATCTCAAACAGCCAGATGCCCATGAAATGTTATTTTTGGACACCACTTCAGAACTGAGTTGGAGGGAAGTGTGACATTTACTGAGTCACCTCCACCACTTCCTCCAACACCTGGAGCTTACTTCAAGGGATCTCATTTAGATACTGAGAACTTGCTCACTGTTCAGGCCGAAAATAACACCATTTACTTTCTTTTTTTTTCTGCAAAGCTCTGCTGAAAGCATGATCTGTGATGCAAGAGCCTCCAGTATAGCTCCAGTCCCCAAGTGCAGTACACACATCACGATGAAAGAGCAATTTAAAAGTTGTCAGTCATCTGCTACTTCTCCCAGGAGGTAATCAGCAACGTGTAGCATCTTTGTCCTTGGATCCAGTAACTAGCGATAAGACTTTCTTTTTTCCAAGCTGCCCGAACCATGCTGCATCCTGAACACTGATGGAGTTTTTCACCGTTTCCTCTGGCTGGATCAGTCAGCTGTGGCCTCCTCAGCCTCAAACACATGCTGCAGCAGCTGCATCATGAACAGAAATCATTTTGAAGGACAACTCTAAATCTCTGACTCCATGAAGAGTCATTCTGGGCTCCCATGTCCCCGGCTGCTGCTGCCAGAACCCTCTGGGCGTCAGGATGCACAGCTCCAATGCACAAGCAACTCCAGAGAAGAGAAGTTGAAAAGAAAAGCTAAATCTAGCTAAGAAAAATAAGAAATCAAACACACACAAATATTTCTTTAGTTTCATATTTAATTGATTTTCACACATTTCTTCTGTTTTTAAGTATTGCCTTTGCTGTGGATGTAAAACTGATGAATTCATAGTGTATAAAACCATTTAGGCTTTTACCCCCCTGTTTTGATACATAGCCTATCAATAAGAAAAGGGCAGATTTTCCACATTGGTATCCAATCCAAAAACATTAGAAGTGTTTCCTTCAAAAGCCAGAACTGGATAAAGAACATTTTGCCCTTAGAAAGACAAAACTTTCATTTGCGACGGTTACGGTCACAAAGGATCAGTCACTTAAACCCAATTGTCTTTGTTGGCAGCGCATCCATTATAACAACTGCTCATACAGGATATGACATGCATGTTTAGTCTGTGCAGAAAAAAGAAAAAGTAAAAAAGGCGTCAAATACTAACTTTTGGTGAACAGCCGAGAGCTTTTCGTATTGTGTAGAAATGTCAGAGGTGAAAGAGGAACCGGGTTGCTTGCTGTTAGAAATGTCTCCTCCTGCATCACGTTGGCCTGTGGGAGCCATACATGCAGAAGACCATGGGAGTGGTAGGAAAGGATGAAAAACATTCCTTTCTTATGAAATACACCCTTTCGCAGGGGCCATTCCACTTCAGAGTCAGGCAGGAGTAAAAGTGCAAAGCTGTCTGAAGAGAGCTGCAAAACCATGTTGCTCAGCCCGTGTATTTTGATGACAAGACCCCTGAGAGCCGCTGAGCTGCGGGTCTGCAGCACTGCAGTGCGACGGGAGATCGGTGCTCGCCAAGCAAAGAACAAACCCACTGGTGCAGAGACTGTGTCGATGCTCTGGTTGCTCTGGTGCTCTGGGTAGACTTTAAATTTAAGGAGAGAGTTCATTTGCTTTCAGATAGTCTCTCTGATTTCTGTAGTCTGGGATACTGACCAAAAGGCACAGAAAAATGTCATGTGGACAATAAACCGCCTATCAAAAAAAAATAATATTGCTGCATCAAGCCTCCAGGGCCTCGGAGGTTTCACACAAGTATATGAGTGGACATTCCGCTCTGAAAAATGAGGCTGGGCAGAGTAAAACAAAATGATCTTCTTTCCAGCTGGATGTGTTTTACAGCCTGGCAGTCTGCTGCATTAAATGGAAGAGAGGAAAGACCAGTTGTGACGTGTACTCAAGCAGAGATTTTCTGATCAACTCTATTTGCCCTTCTACTGGTAAACCTGGGGATTTTGTCCAGCCAGCCTTTGAAAACCCAGTGCAGGGTGAGGCTGATTAGGAACCAAAACAAGGAGACTGTGGCTGTGGACGACAGTGTGGGACTTGTCAGAAGAAGAGATATACTGCATTTTTATTGGAAGGGGAGATTAATCATCTAGGTGATGCAAACACAAGGGAAAAGGAATAGGGTCTATTGAGATGCTTCCAGTTGCATGTCCATCCTGCCCCTCACCCAGCATCTGCCTGGCCTTGTGGGCAGGCTCAGCACCCAAAGGGCTCCAGAGTTCTGAAACATGTGAAGCTGCAGAGGAGCAGCTGAGTTCCAGAGATAGGCACCTCCCATACCACCGCCAAAGCAGCAAGATCCTGCACACCACCATGTTCTTTGCAAAATTGCAAAAAATGGTAATTTATAGTAAATCCTTCCCAATTAAGGACCATAAAGCTCTGCAGTTAATCAAGCTGATTAAATGAATTAAACTTGTTAAGAACAGTTTTATCAAAACATTTACATTTCTGCTGAGTAGAGATTCGTGTGACTTTGAACTGCAAAGTACACACATTGCCATGAGAGGACTAAAAAGAGGATTTGAAACACTAACCATGTGAAAAATCAAGCCTCCCCCACCTCTCTCAGCATTCGTTTAAACAAAGGAGCACCCTGGCCCATTAATTTCATCACTCTGCTAGGTATCTTCTACTTTCTGGAAAGAAAGGCATTGCTTACCCACAGTGGAGTCTTTCCTGACATGTGGGTCCAAAGGCAGGGACTTCACCTCCCACTTCACGAAACATCTCCAAGCTAAAGTGCCGCAATAGGTCCTGGGAGAGCAGCACCCCTTGCCCAACCCATGGCGTATCCTCATGGCACATGTCCAGGTAAAATGATGGCCTCATCAATCAGGTCTGAGAGCGCCTGTAGAAGAAACACGTCTGTAAGAGTACACAACACAAACATTTCCATAGCTGTCTGGGAGATTAAAGTGACTCTGCAGGGGATTTTTTCCTTTTATATGTCTGCTCAGCTTCAGTTCCTGCAGAGATAGATTCAATAAAGGCCTTAGATACACAAACCTCCTCTTCAGCTGTCACCCAGGTGCGGAGATGTGTATTGCTGAGGGGCACTTAAAGTTTCTTCAGCATCCTACATCCTTCAGAAGAGAGTTGAGTAGGTTGGTGATGAGATCCTATTTACCTGTGCCACATTAGAACCCACCAGCAATGTGCCCTCTCAGAGCTTCTCTTGAGGGAGCTGAGCTGGGAGCAGACAAGACAAGTAATGGCTGGCCACAGGCTAAACTGGCGTTGAAGATTTTCTCTGAGCTTATGGAGAGAGAGAGAGACAGCCTCTCACAGCGCTCCACACCTATTCTAGGATCAATAACCTATGGGGATGCCCATAGAGCAAGTCACGATAGAGGGACTTAGACTGAACACCTCACTTCTGGACAGCTAAAATGCAGTTGTGTCCTCAAATACTCCTAGCAACTAAACGACAACCAGATCACGAACCAGGGCCAGGAACAGGGTGTCTAACCACACGGCAGCCAGCATGCCTGCTTGCCGAAACACCAGTCATCACAGCTAGTTAGTCCACATGCTTGCAGAAGGCAGATTAGCGTAGGCTTCAGATCCTTCTCAAATATTTAGCTCACCCCACTGACGAATTTTCTTTTCTGCTGCCACATGCACTGTTATCCACAGTAGTTAGTTTGGACACAGTACTGTGTGTCTGCCCAGCGCTGCAGCCACAAGAATGTCCCACCCACTGAGGATTTAAACAGTGAGAGCGCACAAGTCCAGATAAAAAGGTGGTGAGAATAAGCTTTCCCCTTTCTCTTGAAGAGCATGTTCCAGGAGAAGCTCTGCAGATTCAGCGTTTTGCCGCAAGTTCTGCTAAAGCTAAGACAAAGTTGGCATCAGTGCTCCATCTTCCATGCCATATGCTTTATTCGCCTGAGAGTTGTTTTTCCTGCAGGGGAGGGTGGATTGGCAGGTAAGGAAAGAAATTCATTAAAACTACTTCGGTTGGTTTTTTGTGCTGGGCGCCATCTCCATTTTGATTTTTATTTCTCATGCCCAGAACAATCCAGAAACAAAAGCATCCTCTCCTGGAGCACAACAAATACTCGCAAGAAGAGTGTGTGAAAGGCCATGCTCCTTGGATGAGCCTGTAAAGGTTACAAGCTGTGGCTGGAATATTTCTAAAGAGAGTGGTAGAAACCAAGAGGCTGATAATAAGAGTAACACATGTTATGAAACCAAATATACCAACATGCCATGCAACAACCTGGGTATTGGTAAAGGTACCTTATCTGCTTCTGTGCAAGCCACTTGCCTGGTTTTGTAACAACAGGTTTCTCAGAGGGTGCTTGTACTGAGCTACCTATTCCATTTTACGTGGCTTGTCAGATAAATGACAGCCTTTTTTAATGGATAGACAGACCTTTGATTATTTTAGGTTCAGGGATTCTGGCCAATTCCCTCCCCAAAGTGGCCGGTGTTGAATAGCCAAAGAAAATTTATGCACTTAAATTTAATGGGGCTTAAATATTGCAAGTAACAACATAGAAATGGACAGAAGCCTGATGGGCAGCAAAAATCTCCAAGACAAGGACTTTTCTGCTTAGAGAAACTGCCAGCAGCTCCTGATAGTGGCCATTATGAGAGCATTTGCATGTTCTGCTCTTTAGATGAATATATTATTTTCAGTTAAAAAGAAGTCTACACTCATTCTCAGAGTCCTGTGATCTTTCCGCACCAAATGCTTTCCAGGTCTCTCCATAGGCTGTAGTTAGTTTTCATTTACCCATACAAAACAAAGCTTTGAAGGGTTCATACCTCGAAAAGAGAAAAATTAACCCAGCAGCTACAGGCAAACAGGATTGGACATTTGGCTTGCACAGGTTTGGAGAAGCTTCCAGCTCACCGCCAGTTTAATGCAATGGTACTGCGGAGCTACCTGGACATAGCCCTTAGCCTCTCTCTTTTGCCTGATTGTGAGGTTAGATCCAAGACCTATCCTATTTTCACCTCTAATGCCTGCAGGGAAGAAATAGTCAAAAAAGCTTTCTTAAGAAAATTGAAATCTGCATAGACATCCTAGTAAATGCTCTTCAGGTAGTGCATGTTTCACAGGCCAGGCTTAGGGTGTCATTTGCAGACTAGGTTGAAATTGGCTCCTTTCATGTCCTAATGCACTCTGAATATAAAAATGAAGCGTTGCCTTCGCATACAAAGTATATAAATCATTCCTAAGCTTTTACTTGCCCAAACAATCAGCTCTTAAAACCTCTGCCCAAGTTTCGGAAGAATGCATTAGCTCCCAGAACAATCAAGGGCTGGACTGAGGCA
The DNA here is from genome assembly GCA_013389965.1 of Todus mexicanus. NCBI lineage: Eukaryota > Metazoa > Chordata > Aves > Coraciiformes > Todidae > Todus > Todus mexicanus. The sequence goes on from WEIS01035178.1 coordinate 51,364, forward strand.
GCTCTGGCCCATCCTTCTCCAGAAGGGCCTTGCTCACCATATTAATGCCTCTTCCTTTCCATGTAACCAAGCTCCCCCTGTCAGCCTGCCCAGTGCCCAGGGACCGCACAGTATGGCTGTGAATGAGAAGGAATTGTTTCCCAGGCTGGAGAATTACAAACCTGTTAAGCATTTATTTTATTTATTTATTTACTTTCCATAAAATATTTGGTGTCATTTTAGATTTTGTAATGAAGAAGAGAAGAGGGTGTGAGCTTCAGTTTCTCATTATGATTTCAAGCTCACAAAGGAAATGTTTCTGAGATAGGGGAGTGGGAAGGAAAAGAGGATTTAACAGCTCCTGCCTGGGACACAGGAAATGCAAGGAAACATATTTGGAAAAATAATCTGTAGCAGCTGCTGAAAAGGGCCTAACATAGGGATAAGAGTAAGTAGTAAACTAGATGCTGGTTTATAAAACAAGAGGGCCTGATTTTGACCTGCAGAGAGGTGAAGAGCATTGTACAATAGAGCAGAAGGAAGATGGCTTCTCGCTGCAGCATACTGCTGGGACTGAGCCATCCTCTAAACAGAGAAAGCAACAGACGTTGGCATATTGGAAAGAATTCAGCAATGAACAACAATCATATAACTAAAGGGAAGACTAAATAGCTAAATAGCACAGTTTGGGTAAATAAATTCCTAAGAGGGAGATAAAATGGTTCGAAGGTGTCAGCGTCAAGGAGAGAGTGCTGTTTACACAGCTCTAGATGAAGCACGACAAGAAAGGAAAACACATCTTCCTGCAGAAAAGGAAAATGCAGACTGGCAGTAAGAGCTGCTATCCCCCTGCCAGTAATCTTTGCAGCCCTCTCAACACCCTACCAAAACATCCATTGGTGTAGACATTGTCAGGAGTGCAGGAAGGAGTCCTCAGGACCACTCACAGTTGTGGTGATGAGACCTCCCCACAAAGCAACCTGCTACACATGCCATGTGTGCCACACACCAGCAGGGTCAGCATCAGCATCCCCATCCCCCTGCACCTCCTCCTCCTGCAGGGAAAGAGAAATTCAACGTGTTTCTCTTCATGCATTGCCATCACTAAAATACCATTTCTCCTCAGCATTTGATTCAACAGCAAACCACAAAGTAACCTGTAAGACTGCAAAACAGCAAGTCCACCCCTGGAGCCTGCAGATGCTGTATTACAAACGCAGGTCAGTATTTGCCTGTAGTGATCAGCTAACCAACTGTATAGCTGCAGGAATTCACACGTATGTCTTTCCTGGTGGAGCCATTCACACAACCAAAATTTCTCATTTACTCCTGTAAGCACTGCCTGGAAAGAAAGCTGCTTAGCAGCTCACATTAATGACTGCTTTCTGCTACACACAGCTTTGCCAAAGCTCAGCTGCTCAAATTCAAATACTCTGTGCTTGATGTCTGGGTTGGGCAGATTCCTTTGGTAATTTTTAGCTAAAATAATTCATCTGTCCCCTAGAAAAGATTAGCAAGATATATGTTAGGTTGCCCTATTCAAATGCAAAGATTAAGCCCTTCTGTCTTCAGAGGCTGGCATCTATACTTGGACGGGAAAGGAGGATGTGCCTTCACAAGGGTCCAAATTTTTCCCACCTGTGCTCAGGTTAGAAGTTAGTTATACAAAACTTCATTCAGCACATGCCTGATGAGGGCCTGTTTGAGTTTGGCAGATAATTTATCTGAGGAATCCATCCTTTTTGGTCTTGCTGCAAGCCAGGGACATGGGTGCTGGCTGTTGTCACCACTGCCAAGGGCTGGAGTCCACTGTGGCATGAAGGCAGAGCAGGGATCCTCTCATCCTGCACAGCTGCAACAAGGAAGGATGAGGATGAAGACCTTCCCTACACACCCGCCACTCACCTACAAAGAACTGTCTGCCCTGGGCATTAAAAGAGGTGTCACAGGCAAGAAAATATATTTACACATGCATTTGATCCTGCAGCTAAAAGCAACACTATCACAATCCCTGTGTAGATGGGAGCTGCTCTCAGGCAAGGGCAGTGTTCAACCAGGCATTTCTAATCACTGGGTGGTGGACCCTACAAGCTTCCCATACTTTCCATCTACATTGGGTTTGTGTCATTTCCTTGATTTGCAGACAGCAAACTGAAACAAAAATGCAGGAATGCCATCGTGCGGCATCACACCAGCCACCACATGACTCGCTGGCAGGACTGGCTCTTATTCTCAGATGTTAATTCCATCATGCTTGAAAAGCAGAGTAACTGAGAATACTGATAGCCCATCAACCTCTGCTGAGGAAGCAGGCAGGAACGAGTCACAGCCTGTGCCAACGGCTTCCCCAAATATTTGCTGACAACAGACAAGTACTGAGCAGCAGAAATCCCTGAGTCTGCTGTATCCCAGATTCTGCAGGAAATATGATCTAGTAGGGAGAGATACTCCAAAACCTGACTCCTCCTATTCCTCCTGGTCTTTCCAGGCTGTCCTCTGCTTTGGTCCTGCTCCCATGTCCAGCTCCACATCTGACATCAGTCCCTCTCTCCATGTGAGGGGTGCCCAGCCTTTGACATGTCATAGGGCTCCCTCTCTCCCTTGGTCAGGTCCTAGCCCTAGTCAACATCAGCCTTCCCGTGTGTTTGCCAAAGTATCAGCAAAGGAACACATCCAAAAGCATCTCCAGGCTCTGGTTCCCAGTTCCACAGTGACCCTATCAGCAGGGAAAAACAATTTCAAAGAGCTGCTGCTCTGCACCTGCAGCAAGAGGCTGCAGTGTGCTTGCCGCACTCTCATCTGTGATTTAGCCGCCAGACTTGAACAAGTCTCCACTGAACGAGTGCCTTCAGAGAATTCAGCTTCTAACTCTTCAGAACTTTCTGTTGAGTGTCTGAGATCTGAGGCTTTTTTTTTCTCCCATGAAGAACGACCAAAGGCACATTCCCTGATATCTGCCAAATTTCAGACCTCTCCTCCAAAGGCAGGAAGTGCTAGTTTCTCAACAGATCACTAAGAATGTTTGAATATGAAGAAAAAAAATAATTGTTTATCTTGTCTCTTTCTTGAAAGCAAACAAAACCATTTCATGCTGAAGCTTCTCAGATGCATTCAGCCTGAGAAAGATATCCATTACTGAAAAAAATAAAGGTAAATGGTTAAAGTTTTCAGGGTTTTACAGGCAACTAAACATTTGGTCTTATAAGTGATACAAGAAATGTTGGACAGTCTTAAAACAGACAGAGGCACTAAAGTCATCAATTTCATGTAATTTAAACTGAGCTTCTGCTGAGTCAGGAGTAGAGATCAACAGAAAATGCTCAAATTTGATGGTAAATTCCCCAAATTTGGGACTGCTTTTGTACTTTCTAAGAAGACCATGGTGAAGGCACCAGCTATCTTTGGAGATACCTGTGCATTCCCACAAGCTGCCTAGACAAAGACTGCTTGGGATCTAGATGAGCTCAGTGGTTGGCTCTCCCAAGGACCTCCACTGGCTCCCACGAGCCCAGTCTGGGACCCAAAGCCATATCTCCCCATCACTGCTGGATCTCCAGGCAAGACTACTTGTCCTGAAGGCACACCAGGGGGATGCAGGTACCAAGCAGACATATTACCTTGCTTTACACTCAGTTGGAAGCTAGACACAGAGTGCTGCTGAGCTGGGAAGGAAGCAAGGGCCCTAGCTTCTCAGATTTACTGTGTATTTGTACATCATTTAGAGCCTGGGCACCTTAAGAATCCCTCAGAGAAGTGTGCTGCAAAACAGAAGGAAAGCTGTGGGTTGTTGGTATTTTGGATCAGGCCAGGAAGGTTGCATTGCTTTGCAATGATGGTATGGCGTGACTAACTGAGCCCATCTCCCAGTCTGTCACTCTGATGAGCATTCCCGTCCCCCACTGGCTCTCTCCAACATGCCATCACCCTAAAAATAGATCCTACACACACACACAGTGCTCATGTCTGCCCCACAGCTCTGGCAGTGCCTGCCAGGCCAGTGCAGTAGCTCTCCCTGCACAGGACCATTCTGCCAACATCCACCACAACACCATGCTCACATCAGACCGCTTTTGCTCAGAAAGCATCTGCGCAGCATGCGCAGTCCTCTGCAAGGACAAAGCCTCCTCTTTTATTGTCCAGACACAAGCAGGAGGCAGGAAGGTGGTCTGCAGGCAGACAGGCAGAGCCTGTCCTCTCTTCCTTCCTCTCACCTCCCACATTTATCGAAGGATGCTCCTAGCACACTTGTACATGCAGTGGAGCCACAGCACCTGCTGAAACACCTCTCTCCCTGCTCCAGGGATGGCATCACCTGAAACCAACAAGCAGGTGCTGGTGTTTCATGGTGCTGCTCATCAAATCCCTCTTTCATGCCACACCACGCTGCCTGGCCCTTGCAAACAAGAACCTGCTTATTTATTATTTTTTGCTGACATCAGCAGAAAGGAGCAGAGATGGGACTGCAGGGGGAAGAAAGAAGGATGTTTTCATTTCTGTGTTTTTGATTTTGCCTGAGCAATACAGAAAAGCTGCCCCGAGTCAGAGAAGACAGTGCAGTCACTGCCAGGGCAGCAAGGGGATGAGCAAATGGGCCTGCGAGCCCAGCACTGCACACTTGATAGTGTGCCACAGAGGTGCTGCAGCATCGCACCATGCAGGGAACACATGCACGAGTTTTCACGTGAATAATTAAAACCCAAGCCTCCTCACTCCTCTTCACTTTCCAAGCCCTCCCCATGTTTCCTCTATAATTCCATTTTCAGTTCTCTCGCTTCTTTCCACTCACATTTTACAGATATTTTTGTTCCTTTGGTAGCAAGCATCCCCACGCTGAGATGATGAGCTTATAAGGCAGAAGGATGCAGCAAATGCCTCGCAAAGCCCCACCAGTGGCCCCCGGTCCCCTTCCTCCCCTCCTCAAAGTTCACACGGTTTAGTATGCAAGCTTCCTGCCGCCTGCCCAGCCAGCTTGCTATTCACAGGCAAACTGCGCTCCTCCGCTTGGCTCCCGAAGAAGAATAAGTATAAAAAGCCCTGTAAGTCTTGCTGCTGAGCCAGCAGGAAACTCAAACTGCTCTGAGCATGGGAACCAAGAGAACTGCTGTGGCCAGCACAACAGGTATTGTTTGGGAGGAAATCCCAGCAGCAGACACAACCACCTACGCACACACACACATAATAGATATATATATATGTATATGCTTCAGTGAGGGTTTGGAAGAGGGGAAGTGTACAAGGAGGGAAGAACAGGTCAGCAGCCATATCCAAGAAAGAATAAGAGAGCTGCTTAGCCAAGCTAAACTGCTGTTTCACCAGCCAAATAACTCACCCTTCTGCCACACATCTGAGCCATGTGGGACCTCAGGGTAAAGCGATGTCTTTGGGCTTGGTCTCTTGACCTTGGTATTTTGACTGTTTTTTCTATGTTCCTGTTTTTGTTTGCATCAGGAGTGAGCTTATGAGGCCAATCACCTGTTCATGCTATTTGCACTGTTTCAATTTATGCCAGGGAGCAATTTTTTAACTGGATTCCCTTTGAATGAAAGGAAACCAGGAGATGGATTCCAGTAGCGCACCTCCTGTGCTCCAACCCCTAATAGCATCTGGTCCCTGGGAACTAGAGCGGAGGCAGTCTGATATAAACACCCTGAGATACCAAGTCCTCAGCACCAAACAGCCACCTCTGTGGGTCTGCTCCTGCTGCACTGCACCAGCTGTTAACATAGGCATAGTCTATCCACAAATATGGTAAATTTGAGTGCAAAAAAGAGAATGAAGAAGGAAAAGATTGATTGCATAACTACTTTTTTCACCAAAAAAGTGGCAAAAGAGCTTACACACAAGGAGTCATAACATTTGAGTTTGAGAAGATTATGGTGATCTAGCAGCATTTGAACTGTAAGTCTTACAGTCTTTCTTCATGCTATAGAGAAATACACCTGAGATCAAACACTGAACTCAGCAACCCTTGCAATCAATTCAAGGAGCAGCAGCTGTGAAAAACCCAGATAAGAGAATGTGTGACCCCATATCATATGACCATAAGGAGATGGCCAGAAGAGCAGCACACACGTCTTGAAAAGCAAGAAAGCAAGCAGAATGAAGGGGCCAAACTTCAAGTCAACAGCAAGACATGCAAGTCACAAATCATCCTTACAGGATTGATCTTTCCTCCCCAAATACTCCAGACTGAACAGCATTATGGGCACTACCAGCCAAATGCCCAACACTTACGCATAGTTACATTTCTGAACAGCATTAAAGCTTTCTGCTTTAGGATTTTACTCACTACACAGAAGTGTCAGCTGTAATAGTCAGATCTGAGCTCCGAAGTCCTCAAACAGCTCCTTTTGAGAGAGAAGAGTAGTTGTGTCCTGGCCTCACACTAGTTGTAGGATCAGATGAAGGCACATCTCTGCAACTGAAGTCATTCCTTTCATTTGGTTAGACAATTTTGGGGTAGGAAACTTCAATGCACAGGCTTGTTCAGCGTAAACACCAAAAAGCAGTTTGGGAACCTGACTGAAACAAGCTGATTCTCCAGAGTCTGTAACACCAGTGGAAAATGTGGGTAAGAGCTTACCTCTGCTATTAGCAGCTTTCCCATAATAGTTTTTTCTGTGATATATGGGAGTTCCAGGGTACGCAGGACTTCTGCAGTGTTTCTACCTCTGAAAGTCCACTGCAGAGTCAGGATTCTGATAAAGGAGAGAGAATCTGAACTCTCACCTCCTGGGTTCCCAAACAAAAAGTCCTCAACAAATGCATGTATCTTAACACTGTGCTACCTGACTGCCATAATGACCCTAGCATGCGGATGCTGAGGAGTAGTGGAGGCCTGGTGAGCTGTCAAGAGCCAAGCAGTGGGATAGACAGCTGGTTTGCACACAGATAACCCAGGATGTTCAGAGTAGCCACATGGGGTCAAGAATGGAAAATGTGACCAGTTCATGGCAGAAGGGGCAGAGCCATGTGCAGGAGATTTTGGTTGGGAGTGCAAAGCTCAGAGATTCCCATCAGCACTCCTCCCTACTACGGCCTCCTGAAAGAAAACAGATCAGTGCTCCAAGGACCAGCAGCCCCTTGGCCCCATGCAGCTGCCCAGTTTCCAACCTGCAGAGTAGTGATGTGAAGCAGAGGCATTCGCTCCTATCCTCACCCATCTTCACTCAAAGAGCACTTTGAGGAAAGGGAATTAAATTGCAGCATTGCATTCCTGCGCAGCAGATGGGCTGCATCTCAAACAGCTCCTGCGCTGAGTAGCGCTGCAGGCACACTGCACCGCAGGCACAGCTGCATGGCTTCCCCTTGCCCTTGCCATGTGTAAGTGCAGTGCTGGTCATGGGGAGCAAATGAGCAGTCCAGAGCCTCCCAGGTCTCCGTGGAGCAAAGAGCAGCTTGTGCCACCCCAAGGGCAATGGGAACTGTGTCATCCATGTCCTCCCACACGAAGCATAGGGACTGATGGAGCAGGACCTGTGGTGGGGCTGGAAAGAAGACCCACTTCCCCAGGGCTCAGGAGCAGAGGAAAAGGGGTGAAAGGCCCTCAGCAGCAGGCTGCACGCGCTCTCATACACAGCCTTGGCACTGTGCCTCCACGTTGACCAGGAAAATTTGGCCGCCGTTGCGTTAAGCCCCATTCAGTCTCCCAGGCCCATTCATTGTGTTGCCAGTGCGTGGACTGCCAACGAGGTAGACACCCATTAACAGACACTGTCAGCCTTGCACAGCCAGTCCCTCGCATTCACTTCCCAACGGGTGGGATATCCGTCAGCAGCTTCAGGGAGAAAGGCTCTGCGTGTTTGCTGGTGTTTGTTACAGGAGCCCAAAGAGGTGAACAAAATTGCGAAGCAGGACAATACTTCCAATTTGAAGGGAACATTTCTTCCTCCGTCAATTATTTCCCATGCTATTCCTGGCAGTGACCTTCACGGGGAAGGAAAGAAAATTCAGATTTGTTTTTATATCTTTTACCCAACTTCCTATACTAAAGCCGCTGGCTAAAATGAGTCACATTTATCAGCCATCACATTGTATTATATTGTATTAGTGCTGCTACCTGTCTTGTGCTCCTCACCATTAGGGTTTGTTAACATTAAAGCAGGCAAACTGCATCTATATTTAAAGATTACCTGCCTCAGTGGCAATGCCCATAGTACCCTTGTTTCATCTTTGGCAGCAATACCATGAGGATTACATTTGAGACCACTGGCCCCAGACCAAAGGGAAATTATCCTGGTTCTGTACACAGAAGCATTTGCCAGTTGCAGAGCAGGCATCACTTCTCCAACCACTTATGATCAAATCCCATATGTGCACCACTGGCCTTTTATGCACCCACTCACCCCTTTAGAGATTCCTAGCACTATTTCTGCTCCCTCCTTGCAACAGAGCTGCATGCTGCAATCATGGCCTTCGAGAGGCAGAAAGTGTTAACTCTCAGGGTGGGGGGATCACCCTCATGGTTCCTCATCAGCCATCAGCCCAGCTTCCCCTCCCCGACAATTTAAAGGGTTGAGAAGAAACTCCACCAGGTAAGTCTCAGAGATCCATGCCCCTCTGAGAGGACTTCTCAGTGAAGGCAGCAGGCTGGTCCTTGGTGTCTCGTTTCATTCACGCTTGCTTTCTTTCTCTGCTTCATAAACACAGTACTAGAGAAGCACCATCTTTCACATGAAAGAAGGACTTACAAGTAGGTTAGCTCCCAGACATTTCATTGGGGGGAAAAAAAAAAAAAAAGTGTGTTCGGATTGCAGCAGTGGCCTAAGCCTCCTGGCAGAACTGAAGCGTACCATGCCAGGAGCTATGCGTGTGCCCAGGAAGAGCCCTAGTTCTCAGATGCTGCCAGCCTAAAAGTGAAGCAGTCAAGGTGTTCAAAGAAAAATGGTATATTAGAGGTTATAACACAACAACGTACCTGAAAGAGATTGATCTTCATCCTACAGAGTGCCAAGGATTCCCAGTCAAAGTGTAAGCATCCTGTAAAGACTGAACATTTTTGACTCCCACACAAATGCTGTTGTTATGTGTCCTCCATGGCTGAGAGACGCCTGATGTGCAGTATGAGCATGGAAAAAACGCCAGCTGCTGGCCTTGAAGAGGACCTGTTCCATTTCTGAGCCATGGTTCATGGTATGCCAGCTGGACCAGTGCAGAATATACAAACCCCTTTTTTAAAGCAAAACAGCATCGCATACCTAGGTGTGAAGGCAACTAACTTAACACAAAGTGCAACAAGTGTGACAGACAGCAGGAGGTAAGGGAGACTTCAGGGTACTTCATAAAAGTATGTTTATTTTGCTGACATCCCCAGAAGAGGTCATGGTCTGGAAAGGGCAAAATGTTTTCAACAGCCGCTGTTCTTTCTAGTGCAGCTCTACTAGATTTTCTATGATATGAGAACGAATCACTGGGCTTGAGGTTATATCACAGGATTTTAGGTGTTTTTTTTTTTTTTAAAAAAAGCCCAAGAGAGACGCTTTCAGTATATATATTCAGGTCTCTAAATAAAGAGATAAACAAAGAAGGTACATGAAAATAAATAAGATTTTTCTATAAATTTACTGCTGCTTTCATTACATCATCAGAAATTGGCATGGAATATTTTCAGTGGCTTATTCTCACCCTGATACAATTGGTATGCATTAACGTCCATTGCAAAACCATTGCTTCACATTTGTATGCTTTGTTGATAGAGGAAAGGAGGCACACGGGTCCTTCCAAGCAAGCTCTTATTCATGGGTACAAACCTTTTCTCAGTGATGAAAGAATCCTTTCAGAAATGCTAATATCAGCACTTATACAAGGTGGCCAATATAAACAGTAGCTGCTGGTTCATTATTCTTTTTGGATCCTTTGCCAATTTACAGATCTTCAGAGTTAGTACTGAAATAGGCAGCATTTTGTTGGAAAAGAATGAAAACACATTTCTGAACCAAAATCTACTGATGGGAATAGATGACATAACAACCCCCAAAAAAGGGCTTCCCTGTGAACCCAACCAGTGTGAAAGGAGGAGATAGTAAGAAGATAGGGATTTTGATAGTTGGATTATCTCTCACTGTTTGCATTCCCCCAGGGGATGTAGTACTAGCTCTGATGGCAGCAGCCAAAAAGATGCTTTGATGTATCTTTCATCTAAAGCTATCTATATTGATAAATTATGTTTGTGCGGTTGAAGCAGTGAACCAGAGATAGGACTTCTGTTCCTTCTTCTACCACAGGCTCTCAGCGTGTCCTCAGAGAAGCAACGGGAGTTCATTTACCTCACCTGGGCCTTTCTCAGCCTAACAAAGGAGAGAGCACTTCCCCACATACCTGGCATGGAAGAAAGCTCTGTGCATCATGAGATGGACAGGTCCTACCATACTGAGTCCTCCTGAAACCAGTGAAAACAAACTGACACTGCTCAGATTCAAGCTGCCCTAAAATTAATCATATGATTCATTAGGAAACAAATTCTTCATTTCAGAAATTGCCAGCAACAATCTTCTCTTCTGGGCTTGCTGGTCGCACAGATGAGCCAAATAAAGGACCATTTGAAAGGTCATGATTCATTTCAGTGCAAAGCAACCAGCTTTGCTTTGATTGCAGGAGAATGTGACTTAAATTAGGCCAGCTGACTTTGTCCTGTAGAGGACTACAGTTTCTCACATGACTCCTAGCATAGCCCAAATGTGGATGGTGATCTCTCTGGTTAAAACCACAGGACATCCAACTATGCCCTAGGACATCTGCCATGATAAAGAGAAAATAGACTGGATGGATATGGAGTTGCCAGAAGAAACTGTTTAGATCAGCAATAGAATTCCAGGGAAAAAAAAAAACAAACTTCCTTAGATCACAAGGAATGATGATCTCTCATTACTTGCACTCCTCACCCCCAGGTAACTGAGCACTGCTGGATTAAGCTGGGGGAGATGGGGAGAGGGAGGGATGGAGGAGCAAGAAGCAATCTATTTTGGTAAGGGAATGTATACAGTAAATAACAGCTGCAAAGATTCTTTCATGTATTGAAGACATTATAATTCAGGGGTTTTCTTCCCAAAATCAGGCTTTTATGGGAAGCAACTTTCACCCTTTCTAAAGGAATACTCTACAATAAGCTTGTTAAGCTTGGAAAGTGCTTTGGGAGCCCCTGGGATGAAAGGCACTCCAGGAATGAAAGCTGATATTTACGATTATTGCTTGAAAGGAACAGAGAGGAACACTAATGTAAAATATGAATGGCTGCTGGTGCTAAAAAACATATCGTTGACTTGGTGCCAAAGAAGATAGTCCCAGCTCTCAGACCTGGATGACAAGGATTTAGGAGGTGCAAGAAATGGAAGAGACTCCTGAAGATAACAGCAAAAGCCAACGTGATATGCAGGGCAAATAGCTGTCTTGTGAGTTTTTCTCTTCCTCCTGTAGTGCAGGCCATATGATCTCTCATCCCAGCTCTGCCAGCAAGCCTGATGCCCATTAACCACAGTAAGTACTGCCGGTTTGCAGTCCTTTTAAAGGAAGAACCTACAGATCCCTTAGGATAGGAGAGGAGAAAAACATCTTTGGTAAGTGGCCAAATGTTATGAATTGGCCTGAGTAGATTCATATCTTACCTCAATCAAAGGACTGAGAAGCAGAAGCACTCCAGGCTAATGTAAATTAAACTTCTCTATTTTAGAAAGCTATGAGAGAAGAAAATTGGGCTAACAGGTTCTGCTCCTGCAAATACCTACCTGCAAACAATCAGCTTCCATGAATCTCTTCTGTTGGTTCTACACTAGGCATCTGGCCACCTGATCTGGTGCTCTACAGCTCCTAGAGAGGATGTTTTTCCATCCAAAGCTGATATAGAGACATCTTTACCTTGGCCTTCCAATCTTCCACTTTTCCCTGAGAAGAGCTAAAAGAAAACCCCTTAAGAGAAAGAATTCTGCTTCTTCACTTCAAAAACAAGCTTGAAAGTGACTCTAGCGCATAGAAAACCTTCAGAGCAAAACCCCACAGGATCTCAAAGAGTGATTTTTTTTTTTTTTTTAAATATAGCAGAGAACACAGTACGTACCAGAGGCTGAATGCTAATATCATACACCTTCAAATTGGATATAAGGTGCAATTATATTTTTTTTTTATGAGCAAGCGTGACTAACCACTGCAATGAATTAACAAAAAAGGGCTGCATTATCCAATTCTCAGTCTCCAAATGAAGATGGGATACCTTTCAGAAGCAGACACAGGTTACTGAGCTAGAAGAACTGGAATGGCTCTAGGGGCAGGGAGTTCACCAGTTAACACCCCACTCAGGGTGGCAGCCCTCTGTGTCACTTGGGCAAGCCTTGCAACCTCTGTGCAGGCCAGCGTCCCAATTTCTAATGTGGTTCCGCCCCACATCAGTCAGGAGAGCACTGTGACCGTGCTCTCTGGGTCACCAAAGGCTGAGCACGGCCTTGCCTTGCCTCCAACTCTGGAGAGGTCCCATTTCACCGAATCAACACTAACAGGACTGGTCTGGGCTAACGGCCCCTCCCCAGTGTGCAGCTGCTGCAGTGGCACCTTGTAAGTGGGTGTAGTTACCCTCACAGCATGTGCTGCTGGTCATGGTGGCCAGAGCACCATTCCTGCAAGCTCCTCTCCACCAGCACAGCTTCGTGTTTCTGGCACAGTCTAATGCTGAGGGATCTGTATTAGAAATAATAGAAAGTCCTTGGCCTTTTTTTCCCGTCTTTTTTCCTTCCCTTCAGCTATTTAGGCCAACTCTGGCTAATCGCACTTTCTAACTCATACTCACTCACTGCCATGGCAACCACTTCAACGTGCAGTTCATAGACTATCTCTGAGATGTACAGCCCCTTTGAGAAACACGTACACCTTGATGCTGTGAGAGAGGCATTAAGAGAGGAGAACTATCATCTGCTACGCTGACACATTTTTCTGCAATCTTACCTCTGGCAGCATGAATCTCTTCTTTTAGCTCTGAATAGCTCATCACTTGTTCTGTCCTCTTTCCCTCCCCCCAAAATAGGCTCTTTAAAAACTGACACAGATTTATGGAGATGAAAAAGAAAAGGTGTAGGAAGGGAAATGCATTTGGAAATTCCACTCTCTGGCATCTAAATTCACCCTTGTAAGAATGCTGCAAAGCTTGTCCTGTTACTGCTTCAAAGGAAATTCTGTTTTGTTCTGTTGTGTCATTGTGAAATAGGAGCAAGCTTTTGGGTTTTGCTTTCTGGTTTTCTTGAACCCCAGGAGAGAGATGACAGCGCAGGAGTAGGATAGGTGCTGCTCCTTCCTCCTTTGCAAAATGGCTTCTTTTCAGAAGCACAACTACCCCAATACGCGCAAAACCCGGTCTGCATTTGTCCCGAGTGCAGAGAGCAAGATTTGAACAATGCTGAAAAAAGATCTATCGGCAACACGTAGATGAATTTTTCCAACAGTCACCTCTAAGGATCTTGCTCAAGATGTACTGTAACTAGGTTTGCTTTTCAGTAGTCATGATGCCTGCCCCTGACACCCAGCTGGCACAGGAAGGTGCTGCAGTGAGGTGCTACACAGGTGTCTGCCATGCCGGTTACGAACAGATCATTTATTCGGCTCACGCTTAACACATTCTTCTCCCAGACGCAGTCAGAGGGGAGGCTCTGACTGCCAGCTCTAGAGTATAAAAAAAATCCGTTTTTGTTTCTTTAGGTAATTGTGGCTGCTCTCTAGAAGAATCTGACTCCATGTCTTGAAAGTTTTCTTTTACGTGTTTGTGTGTAGGTTTCAGATATGTATATAGCACATCTAGTGTCACACTGATCCTTACCAGCTGTAATTACGCTATCCATCCTTTTCTTCCCATCTTCTTCTGTGGTTTTATCCCTGTCTGTTGTCAGCTGGCCAGGAGCCACAAACACGACCTGCCCCCACTGCTACCGCCTACTTGCCATCAAAAAGAAAAATGCTTCTGTTACTGACCAAGAGAGAGGAGAAATCCAAATGCACCCACAAGCAAGCAAATGTCGGCACACCCAAAATAACCCAGGTAGAACATTTGATTTCAGTTTAAATGTACCACTCAGCCCTCCGATGCTAGCTGTAGGAAAGCACCCTCAAACACAGTTCTTCACACCAACATTTTCTCTAGGAAAAAGCTCTGAGAGACAAGAGCCAGGAGACCCTCAGGCAGGCAGATAAATCTGAGCCAGCAGGTAAATAATATATTGCAGTTCCCTTTGCCCTGTTATTTTAATGCACGCACATGCAGACACACACACTGTTTCCGAAGCCCTGCATATGCACTTCTCAATCAAGAATCTTTTACATGGACGATCTTCCACTAAAATTAAACCTCTGAGACTCCTGAAGTTAGGAAACGTGTCATGCACTCAGAAAGGAACATCGTGTATAGTCTATCTAATCTCTGGGACTTCTTGTCTATGTATAGATTGCTTGGGGGAACCAACCCTCAGCTGTCCTTTCTAATCTGCAACCTGAAGTCAAAACAAAGGCTGGCAGGAGGAGAATATAGGACGCAACTAGGTGCTTTTATCTCACATACTTTAATGCTAATGCACTTCTGTAACTGTATAATAAGCATGGACAAAATTACGATAGGTTTGTGAACTGGGAAAACCATCTTTATGGCATATGTATACCATAAACCCAACTCTTCACTGAATCAGATTTCTATATACTACTTCAGTGATACAGTCACTTGTACCATACTCCGTTTTCCCAGTGTATCACATTCTCACTAGTCTGTAGTCAAGGATGCACCCTTACCCCCATGTGAGAGAGGGAACGAAGGGACAAAGGCTAGATTGAAATGAAGCTGGAAGAGTCTTCTCTTTCTGGTGTCACTCATTAGGTAACTTGCCTGACACCAGGCAGACTGGCAGCATCTAGAGCAGAAAATCAAGCCAGTAAATCAGGGCACAACTAGGGGAGCTTGACCAACCATCCACCCAGCTTAGTGTGGTCCCAGGTACAGTTTTGGCCCAGGCCAACCAGTGCTCTCCCAAACTGTTCCCAAGCACAGTGCAGGAGTTAGCATGGGCCAGGACTGTTCCCAGTAGGTAGTCTGTATGTGGCCACATGATTTTGGAGGGCAAGAGGGTTTATCTGTCACACCATGGACAGACAGTGTTACTCAGCCACAAAGCAGAGCGCAGCTCCTGCCCCTGCCCAGTTTATTAGCACAGATATAGCCACATGCCACCCAGGCTTGTGCCTGGGGCCTTGGTCAGTGACTCAATGTACCTGCCTCTGTTTTGATCAGGACACATCTCTGAGCCACCCCTGCAAGTCCTCTTCTCCACTTTGTTCCACTGCAAAGTCAAACTAATTTTGGCTACAGGTGGCTTAAACTATCACATCTCACACTGAAGAGGGTGAGTGGAGAAGTGCTGATGCAGCCAGTGCCACCTCCCAGCTGGAAGTTGAACCTGCCCCAGGAGTGTTTCACCCTGGTTTGCTCCACCAGCCCAAAGCCCGCCCAGTGAACACCTGCACATACCTGAGTTGTATACAGGGGAGAAGATGGTGCTATGGTTGCCTGTTTCTCCATGGAAAGGCTTCACTTTGACTTCACACTGTAGCAAGCAAAGAGGTGCCTCACTGGGCTGGCACTACAGTAGCAGCAGCAGCCCAACTCCTGGCATGTGGCCTCCGCACGACCCTCCTACCCCAGCCCCAGCAGGATAGCTCTCCCTTCCCTGCTCCAGCCAAGGAGGACCTCAGACTTGACCAAGGCCAGCCAAGGACTTTAATTGTCCAAACAGGCAGTGCATGAAGATAGAATGGGTTCAAACCCGGGCTAAACATATGTTACAGATGTACCCTCAGCAAGTCTGTGGCACAGCCACAATGAAGCTGGATGTCCTGAGGCTACTGGTCCTCCCTTCCTTAACCTTAAACCAAATCTTGCAACAGCAGGAGAGCAACAGCATTCAGTTATTTTGTTTTCATTTGATGAAAATGAAAAGACAAGGGTGCCTGCACAGCTGATTGGCTGCATTTCACCTCCTGTGTTCTCTGACAGAGAAATCCAAGCTCTTGGGAGGCTGCATTAGCAAGCACCCCACCTCAGAGGCAGCATCCCCAATTCCTCCTCCACTCTCTGGGCAGCACAGCATCTTCTCTCCATGGAACTGAGATGAGGAAAGCTGCCAGTTTACAGGCAGTGCAGAAACCTGTACTGTGCGCTCTTCTGACTTCTTTTGGAATCCAATGTTAGGCGTTGTCTTACTTTCCAATGGGATGTGAAAGAGGTTGGGAAGGAAGTTAAAGGATGTTTCTTATATCTACTTAAAAACATTCATGTCCTGTTAAGTTCCAAGGGAGGGCACTGGCACAGAAGAGAGATCAGAACTGTTCCAGTTGGACAATTCTTAGGTTTCCAAGCAGGTCGGAGAGATTGCAGAGAAAGCAAACATTGCAAAAACCTTTTGCAATGCAAAACTCAACAAATAAATTTCCAAATTGCTTGAGTTAAAGCAGGGAAATTGCTTGAATTAGTTTCAAACCCTTTTTCCTCTTCCTAATAATGAGCGATTTCTTTTTTACAAGCGTGCTACTGGAATGAGAAGTCTCATAGTCTGGGGATATGTTCACACTGGGAACATTCACGTGACCTTTCAGATCACATTCCTCCTATTTATAAGAGTATTAGTCATCCACTTAGAGAGCAGAACTAATACCATGTTTGTTAAATGACTAAATGTGCACTATGAATAACCAGTGGTGGGTACTTAAAACCACAGTTATATCCAAGAGCACACAGAGAATCCATAGCTAGCACACGCTTAGACAAAGCACAGATAATACTACTATGCGTAAAATACATTTGAAAGGCAGTTCACTCACAGGAAGAAAGGGCTAAATTCATTGGATAGATTGTTTTGCAGAGATAGGTCACCTACTTATATAGACATATAGGATAGCTGGCAAGACTGCACGACAGCTGAAGACCTAAATTTGAAAAAAGTCCAGGAAGAACTGTAAGATGAAGAGGATGGAGTGCGACTCTGCTGGAGCTTGGCCATTATACTACACAGAAAATGTTAGGAGCGTTGTACTACAAGTTTGCAACTTCGTCACTAAACACAAGGTTTAGGAGCTCTGAGTAATGCCTAACTTGTTAACTAACACATTGCTCAACTTAGCTTCAGGGAAAGCACAACGCCAGCCATGTGCATTATTAGCCCCAACACGTTTGTGAGTCTCAGCCAACATGAGTATAGTTCCTCAGATCTCACCAGTGCTTCCAGCAAACTGCCCCAAGCAGTATCAGTTTCTGGGTCAGGAAAAATGAAAATACTTCCCAGGTGCTGAGGACTTCCCTGCTCTGTATGCAGTAACATCAGTGCTTTGGAAAGCATGCAGCAGGACAAGATAGATGTAGCGAGTGCACTCAGACGATTTTTGTGAAACCTTATGAATGCATGTTTCTGGCAAGAGAAAATCTGGGGGAGAGGAGAAGAGTGAAGGACAAAAAAGTGGGTAGAATGGGAAGAAGGAAAGTATAGACAGCAGCATGAGAAATGAGACAGCAGGCTATGTGCCCCTCTATAAAAGAAACACAGAAGCCGTCTGGGCTGTGTAAGCTCCACATTTCTGACAGCAGGAAAAATGGAAGTGGGAAGAGCAGTGCAAAGAATTTATGAGGGTTTTGAAGAATGACATGCAAATTATAGGCTGGAGCACAGAGAATTAAAGGACTTTGAGTTCCCACCTGCCCCTCCAGTTTAACATTAGAGTGCAATTATGTGCTTCCACACTGCACAGGATGGCACTGGGGGGACACTGGGATGCCTGATTGC
The DNA here is from genome assembly GCA_013389965.1 of Todus mexicanus. NCBI lineage: Eukaryota > Metazoa > Chordata > Aves > Coraciiformes > Todidae > Todus > Todus mexicanus. The sequence goes on from WEIS01035178.1 coordinate 69,132, forward strand.
ATTGCACTTTTGGCCAAATCCTCTTAGGGTGAATGTCTTAGGGACATTATAAGCAGGAGGTGCCTGGCTGTAGTCACATGGCAGTATCAGGGAGCTGCCTCTGTCAGAAAACCTCTCTCCTGCCATCATGACCAGAGGGAGACAAGCGCCACGCCAGAGGCAACGGCTGAAAGGCTCAGTGAGAAGGTGGCAGCTAAAGGTGCAAATATCACTTCCTCATTGCAGCCTCCACAAATGGCCCCGCCTGTGCAATACAGAGGATGTTTTGAATGGCAGAGCACAAGCAGTGAATCATCTTGTAATCACTGCTGGTGTGTCCCAGCCTCAGTGTATTATCTAGCCTCCCTTTGGGTCAAGTAATCATTCAAGTCTGAATCATCACCACACAGGTTTCTCCTAGCACAGGCTGGCATGAGCAGTGAGCAGAGCTAATTGAATGTGCTCTCACTGTTTCACCCGTGGTCCAGGACGGCCTGCAAGGCTGGTGCTTGCAGCTTTGCTGTAGTGCTGGGCGCCACACCAACAAAGTCAGGCAGCAAATTGTTAAGTATGTAAATTATCACTGTTTCCTTAAAAACTCCTCATGGGTCAAAGGGTTAGCTCTTTCCTGAGCTAGAATAACATAAATAGCGAGCTAAGGCCTCCAAATCACAGAAAAAATGAGGCTGGAAGAGACCTCAGGAGGTCATCTGGTCCGAGACCTCTAAAAAACTAGGCTTGAATGCACCTCTCCTTGTTCTCAGAATCTGAGCCGCCAACACAGAGGAAACAGAAATCCTATGCAAGCCGAGGAGCACTCAGGCTGGTGGGCCCCAGCGGAGATCAAACAGGTGAGGAGAGAGCATGAAGGGAATATTCAGCAATATCACATATTACCAGAGGGCCATAGGAGAGACAGATTAAACTGAGGGAAAGACCAGCAAAACTAGCAGCCAACAGAGAGAGGTGGCATGTTTGCTTCATCTGCTGCCAAGCTGGGGGCAGGGAGGGTGATGTGGAGGCATTTCTCCTTTCTCCCAGTTTGCTGCATGTGCACCAATGCTCCTGCTGTGCAAAAGAGTCACCTCCTGACACCACGGAGGCAATGTAAGAGTCCAGATTGCCACAGCTGGAAGAGGGAGCATGAGTCCTGGCTCCACCCTGCCTGTGCATTCCACCCTTCCATTGTGAGGGGTGGAGGGAAGGGGGCAACCCTCATTCCTCTCTAGGCCAGATGGGGGAAGGACTCACCAGATGTCACCCCCACCCTGCCACTAATATCAAATAATAATAGTATTTAGCACTTCCATAATTACCTTTGCACTCTGATATCACAGGCACAGCTGAATTGGAAGTCATTAAGATCATTATAATGAGCTTCAGTGGATCCTTTCAGTCGGAGGCATTATTTAGCCAGCCCTCATTTTCGTGGTTACATCTGAATAAGCACTCTGCATTGAGGTGAGGTTCACTGATGAGACACTTAGGCATAAAGGCAGTCTCCTACTTGCAAAGGCAGAATAAATGTCATTATGCATCATGTTTCACCAGACTTCAAAATGCCAAGGAAGGTAAGTCAGGTTATAGCTGACTCCACCTTCAACTTGTAAGAGCTGCAAAACCCTTCCCATGGACTGGCACTTGTGTAGGAGGTCATGGCCAGACCTTTCCCAGGGCAGCCATTTCTCAGCAGCTGCCATTCTGGAGGTCTTCAACAGTCAATACAAGCAGCCACCACAATGCAGACATTGATTCAGCAAGAATTCTTACCAAAGCAAAGAGGGCAGGAGGCCAGCAGCTCTGGGAGCACCTTGCACTGGGAACAGGAGAACCGTGCTGACCTAGTAAAGGTGCTGGCAAAGACCTGGGCTGCTGGCCTGAGCTCAGGCGGACGGGCACACGGATGCATGGTGTGCTGGACTGGGCACTGCTGGAGCCAGAAAGCAGAACCACGTTGAGACATCTGCAGAACAGAGACCTGCTGGTCCTGGGTCTAATTTTAGCCTTGCTGAAGACTTCTTTGTTTGGTCTTTCAATAAGAAGGAACTAAGTGCCCCTTTAATTGTGGTTACCTCAGTTCCCTGCTCATAAATGCAAATAAAGGCACTTAATTTCTCTCATTTTTGTTTGTCCTTTATGTTAGGGCTGTGAACCCCTCAGGAAAACATCAAGGGCTTCTAAGTGTACCTGTCTTATTAATAATAAAAGTAATGTGCTGGTTTTGTCATTGAAGCAGGAGGAAAAGTAGGCACACGGAACAAACACTTGTATTGCAATTTCTTACGTTTAAAAAGAGAACAAAAAGGTAATAGTGTGCAATACTTTGACCAAGAGCAAAGGTAAAATCACAGCAGCTGACTCAGTGTAACAGAAAGGACTTAATAGAGTTGGCAACGTTTCAACCTGCCTTCTTGGGAACTTGGACATGGGAATGCATTAAGAGGAACACAACATATCCAAAACACTATCTGAATGAAAAGAAAGAGTTACTGCCAGGCAAAAGCACTGTTTACAGCAGCAAGGAAGCTCTTCTAGTGAAGCATGAGCACAAACTTGTGTTTATTCCTTCATGTTCAGTTACTGTCAACATTACAAATAAACCAAATCAAGGCAGAGAATCTAACCCTGCGATGCCCACATCAAATGCAGCTAAAATGCTCCTTTAACAGGTTTGTGACCTAAACGTTCAATCCTTGTTACCTGTTTCCTGCAGAAACAGGTAAAAACACAAGAACTGGACAAGACCCAAACAGGTTTCAGCGCAGTTTAGAAATACAGTTAAGACACAAAGCTGCTTCTCTACCTCAGGACAAACTGGCTGTTACAAAAACCACCACGGAGCAATGACATTTCCTGAGTTCTGGCTGTATCTACAGTGGAAAGGAGTTTCCCAGGCTGTTTCCGTAATTAGCACAAATATGCTGACAACCTTCTCCATGCTGAAATCAAGCCATAGGCCACTAAAAAGTTGATCTATCTACGCATCCAAATCTACCACATGCTGAGCCAACACGTTTCAATGCAGTAATCGGTACCCAGATTATAACATGGCTTTGTCATGCATCCAGTTGCTGAAACAGACTTTGATGTCCCAATACGAAACCTATTTGTCCTGCAGTCAGCAAATAGGAAAAGTGCCAAAATATACATTTGATGGTTTGGAAGTTCTGGAACTGTGTGCTGGCATTTATTGGATCATTTTGACCACTACGTGAATTTATAAATATGACCCAGTTGAATTAGAGAAATAACATGATCTGAAGGCCAGATAATAAGATAGTTTGATCTGAAATAAACAGGGAATAACTCATCTGGCAACCAGTAATTTACTCTGGTTTCACCATGGAGTGATCAAGGCCACAGTTATCTCTTCACGCAGTTCGATCTGAGTTTAGTCCTTGTCAACAGGACGTGTTATAATATGATCACGCAGCAGTCAAACAGAAAAGACAGCATGCCAATACAGTAAATATTGTAGTACCAGCCCTAGGGAAAAGTTTAGCAACCTTATGACAGGTAGGGTTTAAGCGTGTGAACTCGAGCCTTGTTCCTCAGACAATTTTTGCTTTGTTGGTAATGCAGCTGGCAGGACTAACTCTAAAAGCAATTTATGCCTGGCCAGCTCATAGCTAATTCTGAGTGAAAGCTGTGACAGCTAAGCTGTTTCCTCCCAGCCAAGGCAGCCAATTTTCTGTGACTGGTTCAGTAAGGTTGCTGCCTGCTGCGCAGACAGGACACTGCAACACGCCGGTGTGACTGGTCTGACCCCTCCACCCACATTTCAGCTGTCCCCACAGTAGGGCATCCCATGGGCTGCTGCTTTTGGTAAGCGTCTTCCAGGAATTCACCTCCGTCATTACTGGTCTGTGGCGTCACTCCCCGCATTTTCCCAGAATCACTTGGCACTGACGTGGCCGGCCAGCAGGGCAGGTAGCCCTGCCAGCATAGCTGCTGCCTGGAAAATCTACCCTGTGGACATAAACTGGGCATCTCACTGGTTACCCGCTATAACTCCTAGTTGGATACAAGGTCACATTTGTGAGAGTAACAAGAACGTGTCTCTGATGACATTGGTATAAATTACCTGTAGTTTCCTGGAAAAAAAAAAAAAAGTCAGAAAGTGATGCTCCATGAAGAATAAATTAGATCCCATTTTGTGTCCCTTCACCTGTGGAGAAGGGTTTGAATGTCACTGAGTTCTGTGCCTGCAACTGTCACCAGGCCCAAAATGAACAAAACCAGGCTGACAGCTACCTTCCTAACTTTCCCGTTGAGCTGTTTTCTGTCCTGAGTTTTATTTTGGTCCATTTATTTATTCATTTCAAAAATTGTCCTTCAGTAGCACAGAGCAGCTTCAAGATACAAATACGCTGTCAACAGACACCTCAGATTTTCCTTAGGCACTGCTAGTAAAAGCACATCCTCCAAATCTATGATGACTGGATGGGGTTCCTCCCGATCTGGTGGTGCCAGCGGGAAAACTAAGCGGAGGCCTGGTCCTAGGATGTCCCGAGCACTTGTAACTGGCCTTGACCTCCATTCAAGGTACAGGCAGCCAAATCGTTATAGGGGCAGCTGGACACTTCAGTGGTTACATAGGGAAAGGAGGCAGCAGACCTTGCTTGCTTGCAGAAGGATGAGAAAGAGCTAAGGTGCTTCCTTCTGGCCAGATGGCACCCTGAACCTGGGCTTGCTCTCCCAGGGAGAAGGGGAGGGATGGAGTGAAAGGAAGCCTGGCCTTCCTGGAAGAATGGACTTATTGATGCTGTCCTGGGCTCAAACCTGAAACCACTGAAACTCTGGGCCTAGAGAGAGGCAATTATCAAAGCAAGCCCGGCATGATTCAGTAATGCAAATAAGCCTCACACAGCTTCCTCTTCCTAACCCCATTCCTGCTCTCTGAAAGACACTTTGCATGTTTTAATCAAATAGAAGCAGTGATCTAGACACCAAGAGAGCTTTGCCGTCGCCAGGCTGTGTCTCAGCACAAGACAGAGAAATGTAAATCAGACAAGGTGTGGGAAGTCAACTAGTTCAGGAAGGCTTCCTCAAGGCTCCCCACTGTGCCCAAGCAGTGGCAAAAAAAAGATCCACCTGAAGACTGACACACCCTTGCCTCCCACTGTCCTCAATATAAAACTCTTATTTGGCCTCATTTACACCAGTTTTACACAGTTGTCTCCTCAGGAAATACCTCATCTTTACATAAGGTGATCAGATCTGGCTGAGCCAGCACCTATGAACGCCACTAAAAGATGTTTCTTCACCAACAAAAGGCCAATCTCAACATGGTTAGAAAGCTGCTTTTCCTCTCCCCCACTTACTTGCCATTGAACATATAGTTTAAGAAACTCACGAACAGGAGGACAAAGGCAGCTTGAAGCCTGCAGACCCTCACAAAACACGTGAGCAAGCACCACACAAGCTTTCCCTGCAGTTTCACAGCTGCTGGGCCCTGACCAGAAGGTACCATGAAAAGAAGGGAAAGTTTCCACAGTCCCCTTTCGCTGGAGGGTTTCTGCTGCACTGCCACAGCTGAGCTGCTGGTTTAGGATGTTGAAGTCCTCCCTGCTGGAAATGAGAACACCACTCTCAGCATACGCTGCACTTGAGCTGGCACTGCTTTCTTCCTAATTTGTAGCCCTTGCCATGACAACTTAAAAGAAGTTTTGGCCTATGCCTTGTTTACAAACACGCCTCAGAAAAAAAAACAAAACAGGTTTTAGTTTGCTGACCAAAGGCCAACAAGCCTGACCCCAGTCGTTAGCTGTCCAGGCAATTCCCTGAAGAATTACAGTGCTAAACCAGAAAATGTCCAAAACCAATGGCTTGAGAGGAATTTTGCCCCGTTTCTCACCTCACAGACAGTGCTGTGACCAGTGAACATACCACAACACGCTACACAGGAGAAATCTTCTCTGTCCCAGACACTGTAAAATATTGTACTGTGGTACAAGCTGGAGCAAGGATGTGCTTCAGAAGTTCCAGACAGCCTTGGAGGCAGGATTACTCATTTATTTATCACAAAACTCAGATGAAGTAGTGCTACTTATATTGCTATAGGGCAAGGTGGGGAGAGAAACACACTTTTTACATTTCCAGGAGACTTGTTTCAGCAACTGATGACATATGGGGACAGGGTTCTCCAAACTTCCCTTAGCTCAAGCATACAAAATCCTACTTCTCCATGTAGGAGAAGCACCTCGTCAGGTGCTATTTAAAGCCCTAGGCTTAAAATGCTTGTTGGCTAGTTCTCTGCACTGGCCTCTGTCCTGCCGTTGGGAAAAAGACCCTTGCTTTGAGATATCATTTTCCATCAGCTGGCTGAGCTGGCTCTGGCCTTCCCCCTGAGATGAGGTGTGTCTACAGCCAGGGTCTCAAACTGACAGGACCTAAAAGAAATAAGTAGCTTACACAGGTGGAATCGGGTAGAGATAATGGAAATAAACACCAGCTCAATATTTGAGGAGTTTCTGTGCACTGTTTCACTTGTGCCTATTAGCCCACGGGTGCCCTACAAGCTAAGGATGCTTCAGCTGTCTTGTTTTTTCATGCCACCCTCGCAAGTTTCTAAAAGCATCTCTCCTTTTGATCACGTGGCAACAGGCACTGACTTGCTTACACACACAGCAGCGTTACTAGTGACTGTGCTAAACACATGCTGCACAGGTGAGCCCTGCAATATTGTCCGTGGCTATAGAGCCATCATCCTACCCACATCATCACATTTTTCTTAGCGTAACCCCAGGTATGGCCCTATGCAATGCCTGGCCACTTTCAAATGAAAGCTTGCTCTTCCTCTTCTCCACCCCTCTGAGCTCAGCAATCAGGAATACAGAGGAAAACTTCTGGCCCTTTGCACTCGAGATGAGCAAACAACCAGCCCGCACTGTCCAGCGGCATGAACACTAGGTTACGTGAGGACATGCCAGTAGAGCCCACATACCACTGCTGGGTTATGAGCACTTCAGATCTGACTGAGTCTGCTCAGGAGACTGCAATATAAACAGTACTTTTCTGGGAGGAGCAGCTCCCATCCGAACACTCCCCCATCTTAGTCGCAGGTTAAAATAAATAAATAAACAAAGCTGTACTAATCTTCTAGTTGGCTCATTTGCGGCCACGTGACTGGCGTCAGCCTTCACCTCGAGGTGAAATATGGACTCAAAGGCTGGGTCGTGGCATTGCCGTGCTCCAATGGCACATGCAGGATGGGCAGCAGCCCCTAACTGGGGTGGTGCGCACTTCTGCTTGCGGTGTAAGGCACAGCCCCCTGGCAGTGAGTAGAGCCCAGCTGCACACCACCTGCTCCCAGCTCCATCACACTTACATAAGGGAAACACTGAGGGGGCCAGGACACATTTAACCCAGAAATCCACACGTGACCATGTGGATCCAAAGCAAAGCAGATCAGATCTGGGTCTGCTTTCCATCCCACACGGAGCCACATCTGGGAAGCAAAGCAAACAGGGGCCACCACACAGTGGGGGCCCAAGGAGGACTAAAAGACCCAGGGAACAGAAGGGTTAAGGCCGCTGTCCTTTCGTAAGTGAGAATAGCTGTGCTGGGAGCAAAGAGGGCACACACTGGGACAGGATCAGTTCAGACTTGCTCTGTTGTCCTCCTTCCCACAGCATCTGCTGCTGGCCCCTGTCAGAGGCAGGATAAAGAGCTAAGAGGACCTTGCAGCCGGCGCAGCACAGCCATTTGTACACCCCTGCCTCGTGAGCTGCGAGTCTGGCCAAAGCTCCTGTGTGTGTACATGAAAGACAATCCCAGCATTAAATACATTCCTCTTCTTTATCTAAACTAGAAATGGCTCCTCAGCCTACAACATCACCAGGCTATGTTAAAACATCTAAGTATAATAAGTAATGCAGCTGGAAGTCTAAGCATGGTGTGAGCAACCAGAAGCATACATTTTAAGAGGAAGTATCCCAATGGGGTCTGAGAGCTACGTACAGTATATCTGCCTGTTGCTAATTGTATTTACTGGTGTGGTGGTTGTTTTTTTTCAAGCTGAAGATGAGTCAGAAAAAGAAAAAAAGTCCTTTATTGTTGTGGAAGCAGAAGGATGTCTCCTGAGGGTGTATGTAATGCACTACTGTCATGGCATGACAATGGAAAAACTGACTGCTGAGCCAACCAAACCCCCATAAATACCTAATGATATCTCTCCTGGCCCAGATTTTCTACAAGTCGGTGCCTGAACTGCATACAAAATGACAACTGGTATGAAAGGATCTCTCTTCTCAACAGAGCCAGAATTTAAGAGCCCAGCTGAGCATTATATTCCAGTTCATACAAAGAGATCTTTTTAAAGGTCTGTCACAATAACTTGAAGGTGGTGATCTAGCAAAAAAACTACTCGGCCTCTCCTCGCCCTCTCCCCCATGCCTCCTACCATTAGCACAAAGAACAGCTGGCTTCAGCGAACAGGCATTTTTACTAGTTACAATATGGTGACACAAACAATGTGTGCTTAGTGACATTACCAGGTCTGCACTCACGTGGCACAAGAATAAAATTTTCTTCCTTTTCTTCTTCGTCTTGTCCTTCTCCTCCCCCCACTAGCTTGGGTAGCTCCACCGCCTCGTGTACTTGGCTGAGGAGGCGGCCATGCTGAGTACCTGGCGCAGTTACAGGTATGTGTGCACAGGCACAGGGAGCCCGTTGTGAGAAAACCCGGCCTTAGCCAATTTCCCTGGCCGCCAGCCAGCCTCCGCACATTGGGCAAGCGACTCTCCCTGGTCACGGTTACATCAGTCACCACCGCCTCCCTCAGTGTCATGGCACTGGAAGCAGCTGCCAGGGGAGAGAGAGGGAGAGAGGCAGTGGCCGGTTTTTTAAACTGGCTGTCCAAAAAACATTACAACACCCTTGCCGGTTTCCAGTGGGTTTGCTCAGTTCCTCCCTTCCCGTGAAGACCACACAGGCTTCGCGAGGGCGTTTCGCCCTGCCGCAGAAAGGCGGTCTCTGGGGCCCGCCGCTCCTGGCAGCCGCTCGGCAGCAGCGTGATTCCCCCGGCTTTCTCCAGACACTCTCCCACTGTACACCGAGGGTCAGAACCAAACTCAGAAGCTCATATTTAGGGGAAAAAACATTGGTATTTTCTTTTTTCTTTTTCTTTTTCTTTTTTTTTGTCCCCAGAGGGAGATTCTCCATGCTGCTCTGCTCCAGGACAAGGGGGAGGCAGGACTGGAAGGGTGAGCAGACTGAGAAGCCCCTCATGGATTCATTCCATCCTCTCACCTGCCTCTCCTCTGGCTGCTCTGGTCCCTTGCACCCTGCCAAACTCACATCCCCTTCACACAGGGGGCAGCCCCGGTGGGACACCCATACTCCTTGCCTTCCCAAGCCAGGGCCCAGGCCAGGAGGAGCCCCAGAGGTGCACGCTGCTCTTGGAAGGACGCAAAGCTGGAGCACCACTGCCAGCAGGGCTCACAGCCAGACCCCGCTCTCAACTGCTGCCCCAGTGTAAATTTAGAGTAACCCTCACACAGCAGTGACCAGG
>WEIS01035179.1:3619-30193 GCA_013389965.1 Todus mexicanus
CTGTGCAGGAGCTACTGCAGCTCCATTTCTTCCCTGCTACTCTCATGCTCCTGCCCTGGCCCAGGGGATACTAGGGGGGAATGTCAGACCATCAGAAAGAGAGCAGTGAATGTCACAGGCTGGGTTTCATCCACGAGGGGCACCAGTGGTTGTCTAATGCCTGTCCATGCTTCTTATGTTGCTTCCAGCATGGAGCAGTACCTCTCACCTCACTGGCTTTCTGAGAGGTGATGTGAAGAGCTGGTTTCAGTTACTGCAAAAAGGTTGCATGGGCAGCGCTCTATTCAGAGTTTCAGTCTGTATTTTCACTTTCCTTGTTATACTTTTGCATGCCCAAGTTCCCTAAACCTGCCTAAAAAGATGTGTGCACCTCTGATTTTAGTTTAAAGTATCTTTCACCTTACTGTATTTATTATCTATTATTCAGATACAATAGGTAACTCTTCAGGGGCTTTTCAAAAAGAAATGAAGAACCTCAAATTCTCTGATTGCAATCAGTTGCTTCCTGTCTACTTATTTCTTCAAGAAATGGATGTTTTCAGATTTGAAATATAAGCCTTATTGTAGCATACGTAGACTATGGTAAACATTTAAAGAAAAAGGTGAGCATCTTGTGGTTGAGCACAAGCAATAAAACAAATTGCAAACTTAGCATCCTATTTTGTCTAATATGCTTCTGCCCTTCATGCACACTATAATCCATCCTGTGGGGTGAGGAAGGCATTGGCTGAATGCTCAAATAACCACAGAAGAGAATATTTCACCACGGGGTAACCCAGGAGCTCTATTCTGAGATGTTTTTAACGCAGCCTGCCAGGAGACAAGAAACTCAGGTAGGTCCACAGGCTTGATTTGTTCCCTCCGCCAAAGCCTTTTCCTCAGCTGGTGCGGCAACGTGTCTGATGGACGACCGCCTTCAGACATGACCAAGAGATGGAAAAGCTAAATAGAATGTCTGCTGGAAAATACACTCAACAAAAGCAGCAATTTGTCTCTGCAACAGGATGGTGTTTGCAGCGAGTCCACTTTATCCTGGAAAGAGAAGTAAAAGAGGAAAGGGTGATTAATAGATCAGAAGTGTCCTTCCGTGTATGTAGACATACAGTGGGGCTCAGGCTGTGTGCTTAAAATACAGAGAGTAACATCAGACAGTGAAGGCATTCAGCAGAGAGAGAGACGTGGATTAAGATAAAAAAATAACTAAATTTAAAAAAAAGGCTCATGGATAGTGTATTTTTGCAGTATTGTGGAGAGAAAATAGAAAATGGCCTGAACCCAAAGGAGACCGAGCCTATAATGCGTGAGTCACAGGAACTCAATCACAAGCCCGAGAGGTAGAAAGCGAGCTCAGATTTTCAGTCATCCTCTCCCGGCAGGAATGAGTCAGGCAAACAGACATTTGATGATGCTCATTCCAGAGAGGAACTGGGAAATTTACAGTGGGAGAAGAGCACTTGGCGTGTGAGTTGGGAGGCTGTGCAGAGCTCCAGGAGATCTCAGCCCAGGGCTGCTTGCCAAGAGGAGCTACAGAGAGGTGTCTGAGGGCAGATTTCTAACTGCTCCAGCCCCCTCCTCATGCTCTCATTAGAAGGGCTGAAATAAAATCCTCATCCAGATGTAAGTCTTGTTGCTCTGACCCTGCTGCAGTGTCATTTAGCCTATCCTGTAAATAAAAAAAGAGCATTCTAGTATTGTCTTACTACTTGATCCATGCTTGCTCCACTCTGGATCTTGTGGCATTGACTGTAAAGCTGATTTACTTTGTGAGTCTTTCAGATTTGACACTGGAATTCCAGTGGGAGATTAGCGAGGTGCATGAAAACACCCAGCCCTGGCGCTGCGCGTTTAACAGCTCCTTGGCCATGTGCAGCTGCTGCACAGCTGCTCTTCGAGCCAGGACCCCACACCCTGCCTGTGCTGCACAAAGGAGGCTGCGGGTGGACTGGTGGTTCGAGTACTGGAACTATTACATACATTGTTCAGGAAAGCGTGTAATAGAGGGAGTTACTTTGGGAAAATAAAAGGTTGGAGACCCGCACAAGTGCAGGGAGCTGCTTAGCGTGACCCTGTGCTTGCTTTGCAGGATTTGGGGAGGTTTGTGCGTGGGAAGTCACGATCCTGTGCTCCTGGCAGGAGGGACTGCCTGTTAGGTGATATGATGGGAAAAATTTTCAGAGCAACATCCCAAAGCAGCTGCAGCAAAGCTCTTGCTGACTTCACCTCCCAGCAGATTGAACACCCCTCTGCATGCAAAGAGACAGGGTTAAAAGGAGAACTCCAAGCTAGAAGAGTCAGACTCGAGGCTTCCCAGGAAGGTTATGAAGTGTCACCTGCTCTTTAGTCATGGCGGAGGGGACAAAGCCACTAACACACAGGGCAGCAGTGAATGTGGCTCTTTCCCTGGCCAAATCAGACCTCTCATCCTCTGAGGCTGGGTGGATAGAGCTCTGCAAGGACTTCAAGTGAAATGAAACCCTCTGTGCCAGTTTAGAATTTGCTCTGGGGCTCAGTGCTGGTGGCCCAAAGAAGCCCTTGCAAGCTCTGCGCTAGCTGGTCCGCAGCATGGGGAGGTCCAGCCTCACCTCTGAAGGCAGCAACTCGCTCTTCTTCTCCAAAGGCATTAGGTTGAAGAAGAATCAGCTGTGTTAATGCTGAACCACAGAGTACACTTGTTAACATGAAGCAAATGCTTTAAGCCTAGCCCCTTTCAAAATCTTCCCCAGCATCAAAGCCCTTTTAAAGTAAAGGTTTTCTTTCTTTACTCTCCCCGCCTTCTCTCTTTTTAAGTGGTTCAGAAAGAATATTGTGCGTTACATAACTCCTGCTATTTTTTTCAAATATTAAAAACCACCCGGCAAAGGCATCCTGGTGAGTCGGGGCTGGGTAGAGGCGTCTCTGAATTAGGTGGCCTCTGAGCTGAGAGGTAGGTGTGGCACCCAAATTGAGGCTACTGGAGGTGATAGATGCTTGCTCTCCGACTCTGAACCCCAGACCCCTGGTGCTCTTGGAGTTGAGGCATTTTCTGCTCCTTCCACATCTGCTCCTTCCTTCTGCCAAGGTCCTCTCTAATGAGGATGTATTAAACACAGCTGGATGGGCTAAGGGTGGTCTCAGCAATCGGTATTTTTCCTCTTATACGTGCAAAACAAACATTAAAAGCATCATTTCCTATGTATACTACCCCTACCTCTCTGGAAATTTTTATGCGATTCCAGGCTATGAGTCTGGATGAAGAAGTTCTCCTCCCACAGAAAATGTAAAGTCAAACGATTTGGTTATAAAAGCACAAATTCTTATTTGGTGTGAATATTATCCTGAAGCAGAAGAGAGAATTATAAAACCTTTTGTCTTATAAAATGAAGCTCTTTCACAAAAAAGAAGAAAGAGTGTTAACTCATTCCAAAGGCTCAGGATAGTTTTTAAAGTATGTCATGGAAATCATGCAGCAAAATGCAAAATACCTGAAATCTGAGCATTTTTTATATCCCTGAAAATACAGAATGGGGCTGTTTTTGCGAGGTTTTCAGTTTCAAGGTGGCATTTTCCAAGTAATGTTTTCACAGGACATTTTCTAACCCGTTTATGTGTCAGTGTGGCTATTTGCCCAGCATGCAAATTCAAAGCACAAGTAAAACCTCCACCAGATTGATATATACTTGAAAATGGAAGGAAAGAGCCAAACCTGAAAAGTAAAAGAAAAAGAATTTTGCAGCTTCAGAGTAGCATAAGACTAAAGTAGGTTTTATCACTTTACATAATATCTAGGTTATTAATATATCACATATAAAAAGTGGGCTATTTTAGATGTAACCTGAAGGCTTGTTAGTAAGGATTTCTTTCAGTCCCTTCCTGAATCACAGCCTTTCCCCTGCTCGGCTCCTTTGCTCACATTGCCCAAATGTATCAAGGTTTATCAGCTAGATGGAGGAAGGTCTGCAGAGTCTGTGAAGATCACCTTTGCTTTTCTATCCCCAAAGCTCTGTTCTTCATCAGCTACTCTTCCTCTACTGTGCATGCAGCATCCCTCCTCACTCCCTTCCCTGCAATGCTGACTTAAAATGTCTGTATTTTGCTTTACCACAAGGGAGCTCTACTGTTGTGCTCAGTGTGCTAACGGGGGCAGTTTGTCATGACATTTTCCCTGGAAATTCCCGTTGTCAGATGTAGCTGTCACAGAGGATCACTCCCTCTCCAGGGCTGAATTGCTGCCGCTGAACTCTGAGACCTCTGCAGTAGCTCTGCTTGGCGTGCATGCATCTCTGACCTCTCTCACACACAGGCATCTTCCATTAAATTAATGCCCAGGCTTTGCTTTAATCATGTTAACAAACCCACAGAGCGACTGGAGCGACATGTTTGACTGCTTGCTTCAGTGAGGACACAGAACAGCATCCAGCTACATCCCCATCACTTCTTGGGTTAGATTCCAAGGCTGATTGAAGTATTTGTTGAAGTGGACTCATCTCAGACAAAGAGCAGAGCTTTTAGTGGCATAAATAATTAAAATACGGACAAGACAGAGCCCTGTCAAGGCTAATTTCTTTAAAAAAAACAAAACAGTTGCAGTGATTCTCAAATGTATTGAGTGTGATTTTGTCCACTGTAGCTAAACAACCATGTATGCAAAATACGGGTTTTTTTCCCTCAGAACATCTTGAGGGCAAATTTCATTGTATCAAACCCTTTTATTGTCCTTTTCAGCACAGTTTTCTAAAGAACTGTCTAAACATTTATCCTTTCATCCACCAGCTCCCTGAAACCTCTTCTGGGCTGAAATAACTGTCTTCTTACAATGTACATCAATCAGTGCAAAGCAGCTTGGGGCAAGAAAGGAGAAAATATCCTGTATCTATTACCTGTGAAGGAAAATTTGAGGTAGAAGGCAGTTAACTACTCATACAAAAATTCAGCAGAACAGTAGAAATCCTCCGTACTAATTGTTGGATCTTTACTAAGCAGTGAGAACCAGACAGTTGCTTCTCTGTTTTGTTCATATAAAGAAGCCTAACGCAACCTGCCACTAAGATAAAGTACATGACTGGCACTGATTTAAGCAGTGAGCTGACAGCAGACATTTTACCCTTCCTAAACTGCAGCTACATGAATTTTCTTTAGAGGTCTAGGATCCATGAGAAATCCAGCAGGTTCTTGCTCAGGCAAGATGACACAAAGACATCAGAGCCGGTTGGTAGGCTTGCATGTGTGTGCGAGGCTGTAATCAAATATTCAGAGCTGCCAACAATGAGTGATACCAGTGATGGCAATGGTGTAACTGAAGTGACAGTGTAGAAATGAGTCCTGCGATCTTACACATACAAATGAAAGCTAAGCTGCATCCTAACAACTTTAATGAAGTTGCTTTGATACATATTTTATTTTTTCCATTAAATAAAGGACATGCACTCTTTTCCTTAGCTACTAGTTCCATGGCTCTTCCTATGAAGTCTTTCAGGATGTCATTTCTCAGAAAGTTCTCTTAAGTCAACACACAAATGAAAGCAGGAATTAATGTGTCAACAGGCTTGTTGGGAAGGGTGGCTTGCAGGGAAATAACAGTTCAGTAACAGAGGAGTCATCATGTAGAAAGATGCCATCCTGTGAGTGTTTTGCATCTGATGAGTGGATGCATTCACCAACAGCACACTTGTGGCAGAGCCATGAGATTGCCATTACTATCAAAGACTCCGGTGTACCCAATCCCCAGGCACTGCTCCACACACTCAAAGCACCTTGGCTACACAGAACCTCCCAGATATTTGTGAATTGTCACTTTACTGTTATTACCCTGCCATGCCTGGTTGTTCTCTGAATTTATATTGCAAGGTTGATTCACCTCTGATTGACACCACTGTGTCACTGGAAGTCTGCTAATGATTTCATTGCCCAGTAGCAGCACTTCCTTGCTCTACATACCTCACCTGGCATTAGCTGACAGTAGGGATCTCATACTCACCACCTGCATCTCCCCAGCCGATGTATTGGCAAAGGTATTATTGAGCGCATCTGTTTCTTTGTGGAAACTTGCTTACAGTGTGAGGTATGTGAAGTAAGTAGCAAACTTGTTCATGTTTATCTCACCTTGTATCAATGGCTACGGCACTGCTTCTAACAAAACGTGGTATAATTGTTGTAAGTGGCTGTGCTAATAACCAGGCTGCCCTGTGCGGAGCAATGATGTCAGATTTCAATATTGCAACACAGCTTGATTTTGTACATTTTACTTTTTAAGGTAAAGCGCCGCCAAAACTATTTCAAGAATGAAGTGTTCCTACTGCAAAAGAGCCAGCTGGCTGTGGCAAGGCAGCTCCTGGGAGTGGCTCCCAGGTGTAAGTGCTCATGGTGAGGCTTGACAGCACAGTCAGGGTGCTGAGGGTTGCAGAAGAGTGGAATCACTGTGTTGCTCTGAAGCCTCTTCCAGCCAGGGCTACAAGGATGCCCACAGGCTCTGGTGCCATGGGTGGCCCCACCTGGGCCCCCATCCATGTACCCTGTGTCTGTTGGCCACAGGGTTACATTTCGGCTCAGCCCCATGGTCCCTGCCTGAGCTGTGCTGTTGGGGTGTTATGCCCACACCTGGGCCTTGACCTTGTGGTTTCTTTGCAGTTGTTCCATCCCTATGCACTTGCCTGGGGCTCTGGACTGTGGTTGACTCTGGTTATGGTGATGGATGTGCTCTGGTCTTGCCCAAATAAAGGGGGCTGCATCCCCAGCTGGGGGGACTGTCCTGCTGTCACCTTGGTCCTGCTTGCCTGTCCCTTGAAGAGCATCCTGCTCAGCACTCACACTCTGGCTGCAGCCAGTGCACTGATAAACCAAACCCTGAAATCCTGGGGCAAGAAGAGGGGAATAATAATAGCTGTTTTCAAAATGCATGGTTCCTTGTTTAAGTGCAACTTTCTCCTCTGCACATATGGCTGGAAGAGATGCCTACAGAAATCTATGAGAAAGCACAGGTTAGAAATGTGTTGGTCCTGAAACATGTTAGTCAGTTTGTAGCCAGGAAGAAGGAAATCTCCAGCCCTTGTTTCAGCGACAAGGTTCTTGGCAAGAAAAAAAATGCAAATTGAAAACACTGTTTTTAAAATCTGGCACCAGGAAGGAGAAAGGAATGAGAGACGCAGAGAAAGCACATGCTACAAAACTGGGAAAATGTGATTTTCTGGGCTTTGGGAAACTTAACACCTTGTCCAAAGCATTTGGATGTCCCTATCTAGTCCGAAGTGTATTACTTGGCTGGGTGATCCAGCAGCCCAGAAATGTGCTGTCAGTGATAGGCAGGCGTTGCCTGAGTGACCAGAAGGTGCTTGCAGTGCATCCGTGAGGATATGCTTAGGTAACAGCACTGGTCAGACTGTGAGGTCTGGACGCTGTTTCCCTGGAACTGCTTGAACTGTGGTTAGAGAGGCTAATGAGGCAGGAGAAATGGTGCTTTGGACTGTGATATTCTATGCTTTGCACCTTTGGGAGAAATAAAAATAACCTGTGCTTTGGCATTAGGCAGCAGAGAGAAGGATAGTTTAATATGAGATTGTAATACAAGGGGCAAATGAGGAAACGGAGAGCTGTGAAAAGTGAGGGGAGCAAAGAGGGCACTTGTGCAATGAGTTCTGATTGGAGATGGGGAATAAAGGTCTCAAAGAATTTCTCCAGATAAAGATACTATCTTCTCCTACACCATCAGTACTGAGTGAGTCTCTGGCTGCTTGGAAGGAACCAAAATAGGTTTCTTCTTCTATTTCTTTTCCTCTAACATGCCAGCTGAGGGCTTAGAAGATTCTCATGAAGGCCTTCACTCCCAATGAGGCTGGCAGGCATCTGCCAGGCTGGATGCCAGGGGCTGATAGCAGACCCTCCTCCTCCTCCCTCACACCTCTCTGCAGCCTTCCTCCACCCACCTTACTCCTGCTGCCAGCTCCTCTCCCTCCTTGAGTCTTGTCAGTCCCTTCTTTCCCTGCAGGCAGACTGTGAGATTGAGAAGATCCTTCCAGGCAAGCAGCCCAGGAAGTGTTGCAGAAGAGCACTAACATTTTTTTTTTCCAGCAGAATTTAACATTTCAGGCAATGTTGCCAAAAAAACCCCAAACCCAACAAACTAGGGAGCTTTGCCCAAAAGAGATAATTCTTGATACAATGAAGACTGCAAGGTGCAAATGGTGTGAGAAGAAGTCTGGAAGGGCAAATGGAAGAGGTGTGGAGAAGGTCTATTGAGATCGTCAGGAGAGCAGAGTAAGCCTGCTGAAAGCCAAGTGTACTTCTACTCTCAACATGAGTACAGAGGGGAGGTGGGATAGATGTCTACAAATGCATTAGGGAATACATACCCTGGAAAGGGAGAGGGGAAAGCAGTTTAATTGCAAAGGGCAGCTCAGGAAGAAGCTGGTACACCGAGGTCGTGGATGAACTTCAGCAGGATATGACAAGGTCTTGCTCTCAGGATGCTGTGGCTCTGGGGCACCTAATCTCCTAACCACACATGAGGGCTCCGAGCAAATCTCAGAAGCTCCATTGGGTCATGGAAGCGGAGGTACAGTGCTTGTACTTGGAGCAGCAGCTGGGCCCAATGGCTCTAGGTGTCCCTTTACGGCCATGTGCCTGTATCTGCCCATCTTTCATGTTTTTTCACTATTACCTATCTGCCAGTTTCCAATGGAAATGTTTTTTACCTTGGGTAAAACTTGCTAATGGCAAGAAAAGAAAAAGAGAAAACAATGTTAGAAAAATACTGACACCATCACTGTCAGAAATGTTTCACCTTTTTTCCCCAAACCACAAATCCACTCTGAGTCTATTTTACATTCACTTCTGAAACATCTACATTCAGAAACTGTTCTTCAGCTCAGCTCTGTCACCTTGTCTGTTATGTGCAAATCATTTACTTGCTTTAAATGTTAGCATAAAATAACTTTATTTCATCATAGTCATAACTTTCCTTCTGAAGTTTATATATGGATTCTTTATTTTGGGAAGAACTGAACATGATGGAAAGGCACAGAGTAACACTTAATCAGTGTGCAGTGGACCAGAAACTTGTGTCATGCTCCATGAAAAAAGGGACAATGAAAGGTGGGAAGCTGCTGGCAGTGAGAAATAATTTCATGAAACTTTCACTTAAGCAACAGTCATTGAGAACTAGAATTTTAACAAGGATTCCAAAGGAATTTGGGGTTTATAGGAACATCAAGAATATTCAGTTTTCATTATCTTTTATAATTAGAATTTTGGAAAAGCTGTCCAGCTTTGTGCATTTTGTTGTTTATGACACAACTGGAAGTTTTCAAATACTGTCATGTTAAGGGGGATGTGGAAAGGGGAAGGGGAAAGGGAGAAAAAGGAGGGGAATAGGAGACACTTGCCTGCCAAAAATCACTGAGCAGTTTCGCAAAGTCAAAGGTATGTCTGAGAGTGCTGTCTCAGGGCCCCTGGTTAAGGCGATATATAACTGACATGTTTGTGCCTATCTCAGAACGCTGCTATGGAGCTCCGTTGCAAACAGTCATTCCCTATTTCAGAGTCTGGTTAAGGACCCAACACTGAGACGGGTTAGAAATTTCTGTCTCAGGACCCCACTTAGGGGCTGTAACCGACACACATATATCAGTCTTGGAGCCCTGCTAAGGAGCTCTAGCTGAAACAGTAATTACCAGTTTCAGAGCCCAGTTAAGGACTGACTCTGAGACAGTTTAAAGGTCAAACAAATAGGTTTGATTTATTAAAGTAAGAGAGGCTTGAAATTGCTGTTGAGAAATACACTAACTGCAAAAGAATAGTTGAGCTCAAGTTAAGAATTCCTGGGTAACATTTGATGCAGTCAGAAGCGCTATAGCTAATGGAAATGAGAGGTATACTGTATATTGAAAGCGCAATTCTTCCCAAGAAGCCGTCCCTGTCTTGGGTGAAGGAAGAAGAACACAGACTGTCTCTGCTGGACCTTTCAGTCTTCTCCCCTCCGAGGAGTGTATCCCCTTGGTGATTTTTATATCCCAGTTTTGTCTGTCCCTTCCTTCTAGGTGACATTTAGCATGATTTTGGGTAGAGAGTTGAGTAATACAGTCACATATATTTAGCATGTACTCATTAACATATTCAGAGGTGTAAACTTTAGTATTAATTTTGCTATTAATTAGGCAAACCTCTCTGCTTGAACACTCTGGCCTTCAGGATTTGTTTGCGTCTGTTGGATTAGCTGAAACAGGGCCGTTTGATCTTCACGTGACTCCCTCCTTTAGCAGTTTGGCTGCCAGCTTAGCAGGTCTCTAGACCCAGAGATAGCACAAGAATCTCATGATCATAAACATCTCAACCTTTCTCACAAAGTGCACTAAATTAGGTGTATTTCTGTCTCATGACAAGCTAGGCCGGCAAGCTGGGCCTTTATTCCACACTAAGCCACTGTCTTAATCATTGACTGATATCAAACTGAGGTGGACGCTTTCTGAAAGCCTGTTCTGTTCAAATTGCTGATTAACGGTCATTCCACTAGATCATTGGTTTCACTTCTGTTCTCACAGAAATTGGAGGCCACATCTGGATGTGGCAGGAAACCCAGCCCACCACTGCCTGCCGGGCTGGTAGCCCGAGGGAGCAGGGCAGCTGTGGGGCAGGTCATGGAGATTCAGCTATCACCTAAACAGAAAGACTTAGGTGAAGTTGCTGGGAAGGTGCATGAGAATTGCCTTGCTGTGTTTGTGATATTGCCATCTTAGAGAGCAAGGATCTTGTGCCTCATTATGGAAGAGGGAAAAAAAATATTTAGCATTATCCCCAGAACTCATTCATCTGTTTAAATTCTCACTCTCAATTATTTTCTACTGTCAGTCCACTTATATCACTCCACAAGGAAGAATAAAGGACAGAAACGCACCTCAAATAATGCTGGAATACACCTCAAATTCTGAAGGGACAGAGAAAGGGCAAACTGTACCATGGAGACAGGGCTGTGTGAAACTGAAAATGTCCTGAAGATAAGAAGTGCTGAAATTTTTTGGCATATTTTTCTTGAATTTGGAATGAAACCCATTTTATTTTTATTTTTTGGCAGAAAATAAAAAGAAAATATGAAAAGTGTATATTGTAAACATTTTTTGTTCAATAATTGTGCTCCAGGTCTGGTTAGAGTAGTTTGCAGTTCTCTGGTTTTGTGTTGGTCTCATTATATCTTTTCAACTGTTTCGATGATCAAGTGTGATATGAAAAAGTGTTAATGTGACCTTATGAATCCAGCATGAAAAAAAATACTAATCCAAACTGTCCATAATGATATTTTAGTGCTGATACCACCTGCTTCATGAATATGTAGTGGAGGCACTTTTAATTTTTTTTTTTAAGAAAACAATTGTTTTTTTAAAAAACAATAAACAGAATTAAGACACGCTGAACATTCACTTTGTCCACTTACACTCAGAGATGATGGTCCTCACTTCCAGTCACTATGTCTCTTAAGTCTTCTAACTAACTGTAGTGAATAACTGAGCTCTCAAAATTGTAAGCTTTTGGAAAAACTTGAAATTTCAGACCACTAAAATCTCTGAGCATCTCAGCCTGTTTTTAGTGTCATCTGAGCTAAAGCAGGAGGAGCTTGAGGAGCAGCAGTGCTTGGAGGATGGATCCTTCTGTGTCCCTACCAGCATAAGTCCTTGTGTATTTGTGACCTTACATCTCATTAAAGTAGTAGCAAACTCATACTTGCCACTTTGGGTGGCATAAATACACACTTTTACTAGCTCAAACTTGATTATCACTTGTTACAAACAAGCTTACAACTTTATATACCTAATGTAAGTGAAAATGAAACCATCTGTTGAATGACTTCCCACTGTGGAACAACAGATGCATAAAACATGTGCCATAAATGGTGCTGGTGGCTTTGAACCTTCTGTGGGAGGCCAGATTGTGTTCAATCTTCTCCCACAGTGATTGATTACTCTGTGGGTATTGTTCAAGAGGCATGTTCCACTTTTGTCTCGCATGAGGTAAAATTGAATGAACTGATAGCTATTATGCGGACTTAAGACACAGAGTTTAGCATCTACTGGACTTCCTCTCTAATAAAACCCATTGAGCTGAACACAGAGTTTCTGAATGCAACTCAGATTTATCTGAGCTAAATAAGTGGGGTTTCAGCCCAAGGAGTTTGAGGACTCCTGTCAGCTTTGCAGTAGAGCAGTTAACTCCTGCATTTCGTATCTGAAATGTACACACCATATACTCTTGAAGTTACTTCTAGCACATATTTCGCAGCAGTTGTGTAAATGATAGGTTGAAAACCTGGAGTGAAATTACGCCTTTTAGCTTGAAATACATGCTATGCTTCAGGACAGAAATATTTGTCTTTGTACAAACCAGCCTGCAAGGTAAAGAAGGGTATAAAAAAGATACCAGAATATATTTGGACTGTTGTTTGAGGAGTGTCTAAAGGCTGCTGCTAACCCTGTAATAGTGTCTTTGTGTTCAGACCTTCATATTGGCTTTTGCTGATGATGGGCAGAGGGTGCATCAAGTTAACCCAGGTTTTATTTAGTGACAGTTCTGATAACATGCACAGAGACTCAGAGAGTAAAATTTTATAATTTTTTTCATTGTAGCTAGACCCATATTTGATTTAATCTCCTACTCCTTTGACTTTGTCCTGCAATTGTTCCACTTGACAACTTCCATTTTTGGAAGAGCTTTTCTCTCTACTGCCTTCAGCAGGCTGTAGATGCATTAGCTGAAAAGCCCATCAGATAATTCACATTTGGAGGTGTGAGTATAAACCACAACATTTCAGGGCTATTTTAACGGTTCTGCTTGCCCTTTCCCTTCATTGACATCATGTGAGAGGATAGAGAAAAATCAGCCTCTGGTTTATCTCAGTGGAGTCTTAGTTCTCTCATTATCTTGCACAATCAACCCTTGAACAAACTTAATTTAATGGCATTTTGGGTTGGGATAGACAAGTATTTCTCAAGAGCTCCGTAACAGGATTTCTCTGAACATATATCACTTCTCCAATCTCACTATCTTTTTTTTCTGCTCCTTTGTTCTTCAGTAAAGTGTTATTTGCTCTAAAACATTTCTTTTCACTAGCTACAGACATGCAGAAACTCAGATAAGATTTCTTTTAAAGAAACTCTTAGGTGTTTTAAATACGTGAATATATATAAGCGGGCTCTTTGGAGATCATTTTTGGTCTGCTGAGGCTCATAAAAATCACTGAATATTTATAACAGCCACCACAACAAAAGGAAAGAAGAAAAATATCAAGTATAGACTAGAGAAACTGCTCTAAAAACATCATCTCTCTGGGAAATGACTTTGAATGCAGTTGTCAAAGAAGCCTTGGGAAATTAGGTGCTTGAATTCCATTAAACATCATAAGAATATAATCACCTAATCACCTTGGTCTCCTAAGTAGATCCAGGCTATGTTCTGAATATCATTACAGAATGAAGTGTTCAGCAATTAATGATTTACCTATCTTTTAAAAACATGGGATCATTTGATTTCCTCCTCATTCAGGAGATCAATTGCAGTTTTGGTTTGCAATGAAGAGCTTCATGAAACACGGCAGAGGAACACTGCCTCCATTCCTGCCTGCAGATTCTATTTGGGAAGAATTTAATAATTTTTACATTTGTTCAGAATTTCTCAATAAACCTGAAGCCCACCTGAAATGCTGAGAAGCAGCACAGAGGGGCTGCCATGTGTCGAAGGTCCAGTATAGATCTAAGCTGCTTGGTTTGTGAAATAGGTAAGGGAATAACGTGTGGGTGATCAGCTGGCAAAAAAGCAAGTTCTGCAAGAAGGATGATAACAAGCAACAGATCTGGGGAAAGCCAGCCGTGGCCTCACTGCTGTAATCATTCTGGGACAAATCACAGCCTGAAAAGACCAAGCCATCACACCAATACAAAAATCTGTTTTTGTAGAAGCATACTATTGGCAGGATCCAGCCTGCAGTTTGCTCCTGATGCTGAACTTGCCAAAAGAAATGAACTGGCTTTCTGCATGGAGGTCGTCACTGTGCCAGCTCATCAGCCTGCTTAAATTCATTTATTAATTATATTATAAATGTGATTTGAATGGAAGAAAAAAATATAGAAAAATTAGATTTGGACTGAAAATTTGCATCCCATTTGATCCTTGAACAATGCTTTCATGAATTTATTTCATTTAGAGATGATTCTTTCCTTTAGAAATGTATTTAAGTTAATATCTAATTATAATGTTTTTCACAGAAAAAAATCCTCAGGCTTTTCATTAGAAAAATGTCAGAATCTTTTGTTTTGTTTTGATTTTGTTCTTCAGTTTTGAAATTTCTGTCTCTGGCTTTCTTAGCTAAACCAAGTCAATGAATTTGCATCTCATATTTGTGGATGGTTTCAGCTGATATAAATAGTGTTTTTATTTCTTCGACTTGCTGGCAAACCTTGCAAATCTTGCAAAACATGGTCTTCATCTGATGGGTTAGACAAATAATCATTAATTCATTAGTTTCACCATTCAAGTTCTTACATGTAATTTCCTCTAAAGAACATTGGTAAGTTTTGAGATAATTTGGAAAGTTTTTGCAAGTCAAGTTTGGTTGTAACACCATTTAAGAAGCATAAAGGACTGGATTTTTGGTAGCAGAATTTCAAACTGATTCATCGTCCTAGGTGACAGCTGCTGGGTAACACAATTACTTGAACATTTGAATTGTCTCTGTGTAAGAAAAAAAAATAATCAAGGAAATGGTTGTTGTCAACAGGAGGCAACACCAAGCACCAGTCTTCTCTTCTCATAAAAAGTCAACTTCTCCAAGAGGCTGGTGCTCTAGAGATGCTCTTTGTCTGAGCTGACTAGCTGAGACAAAATGGTATATGTCATAGTTGTCTAAGATGAGACAAAATAATCCCTCTCTGCTGTTTAGTTGACTTCTGTTTTGCTTGTTCTCATCATTTTGTGACAAATTACACGATGTCAGGCATTTCTTTCAAAGCTCAGTACTTTTAGTCATGCAAATGTATTGGTTTCAGCTTCCTGACAACCCTCTGACCTTTGTGGCTGCAAAGAATAAACAAATAAGATCTCTAAAAGATCAGGATCATATAGATATAATATATATCATATATAGACGATAACAGAACAATCATTTTAATATTCTATTTTGGACTTGCAGAAGGCTGGTATTTGAAATCCTAACAACTGTGTCTATTTGAAAACTGTCAAACCAGGATCTAAATGCTTTCAGTGATCAGCTTTGTACCGTATATTCAAGGTGCCTGAATCCTTTCCCATTAAAGTTAAGGGAAGCTTTCAAAGCTAATGTAGTGGAAGTTTTTAACTTTAGATAAAATATTCACTTTAGATTTAATATTCCTGGAATTAGAAAGGGAGCAGGAGCAGCCTTCTATTTACCTTTCTGTAGGTCTGTCCTCATGTAACAGGCATTATCCTTTTCACAATTTCAAATTATTTTTCACCCTTTCCCCTTCATCCCTTCCACTGAATTCATTACTAATTTTACTGACACATCTAATAAGTGAGCTAAGCCCTGTTATGATTAGCTTCAAAATATGCTAATCGAAAAGCCTACAGTATAAATATTTAAATTTCAGATTTTAGTAAATCTACCTTAGCAAAAGTTAAAGGAAAGAAAATGAAGCAACAGAGCACATGTATTATGTATACCGTTATTATAGGAATGTATAAGAAAGCCTCCACAGAAAACCTAAATTTTTTAATTATTTTTTTAAAATAAGGGTCCTGTTGAGAAACGTTATTGCAGTGAGTAGGCAGCCTGTACCTACACAGTGATGATAATTAGAGTGGTGCCTCATCATTCTGACAGGCTGCATTGCTATCGATCAATCCATCTGATCAGCTGGACTCTGCCCAGAAATACTTTCACACAGAACGGTCAATTTCTTTGAAAAATACTTAATTATGCCTGCATTTTGCTGACTCTCATCATGCTTTCAGTGCATTCAACAAGGACCAGAGCCAGTTCTACTATCCACAAGATGCATCAGAGTGGTGGTTATGAACATGAGGAGGGACTGCCAGCAGCACCAATCTCCCAGCCGTACGTGCTAGCAGATAGGGGAGAAAATTCTCCATTGAAAAGATGGGGTATTATCTCCTTTGTTTTTGCCTTCAGAGCTTCCTGTAGTTCTATACACAAATGTCAATTCATTTAACAGTCCACAACCTACAACTTTTGTTTATAGGGTATTCTGCGAGTTACTCAATTCCATATGTTTTGTATATCAGCAATAAACACAAATTCCCTTGACGTGTGAGTGAGAAGAGGCCAACTTCTGAACCTGTGTTTAACCTCGTCATTGCCAGTGAACAAACAGAAAGGAGAAAGAAGAGGTTGTTACGTTACTTGAGTATTTCTCCTAACTCTAAAAGAGAAAATATCTACAGGAAGAGGAATTCTGTGTCCTTTGCTATTGATGAACAGATGGAAAACATAGCTAGTAGAGAAGTTTCATTTGCATCAAATTAATTTCCTTGAAACCCATTAGGAACTGCCATTATTGTACACACATTCATAATTGATTAATGGGATAGTTTTTAATGTTCTTTTGGTCCTTTTGTAGTATAACCACAAAAGCCTGAGGCATGTGAATACATGCAAGGTCAATTCTCAGCCCTTTCCAGGATTATTTCACTTAAATAGTAGAAACATCAGTTTCCGACAGTTGTCCCAGGGTATCTGTACAAATAGGCTTACCACGTTTAAAAAACCCCAAAGGTTACCATGAATCTTTTCCAGGATATATTCTATACCTTACACTGTACTTATGTCTTCCACTAAACAACTATTCTACGACATTGAAAGATTGTGCAAGGATAAAGAACTATGTATCTCATGCTGTGTGTTTTTTTACATGTAACGTTAAAGATTCTTACATATCTATCTGAAATCCTTCGAAGTATTAAAAGGAAACCAAAATTCACTCTGATTTAATTTTCCAGAAGTGTTTATACAATCAAGAACTACATTTCAAAAGCCACTAAGTAGCTAGATCAAAGCATAAACATGATATAGAGTGCTGTTAATATTACTTTGCTTTTCCTGATAATATTCTCATTGGTATAAATATTTTCAGGCCACATGTGAGAGCACAGAATTCCATATCCCTAACAAAATGGGATAAAAATATGTGCAGTATGAAAATATCAGTGATCAATAATTCCCAAACTGGATCCCTTCAGCAGCTATCCAAAATTATCCTACTGCCCGAGGACAATTTCCTGCTGAAAACCCAGTCTGAAATAAGCGATTAAGTGAACGAGCGATGATAATGTGCTTTGAAAGTTAAGCCGGGGTGATTAAATGTTTGTGGGTAATAAACAGAATTATAAGTATTTAGGAAACAAAGCACAACTGCTAACACAACCAGAGCACAGTATATCATTAGCAGTTGTAAGCAAAAGACATTCATTCGCAGGACAAGATAATGGTTGGACGTGAGAAGCTGTCTGTTCCATTAAGTGCTGTTTTCTCCAATCTTTAAAATGCCTCCCCGTAAGCTAAGTGCTGTGTTATAAGCGTTTAACATGCTCGATGATACATTCGTGTATTTCATAATTCAGAGTTGCCTCCATGCCCTCAAAAGCCTCTTTGGCAAATGCTATTTTGAAAAGGATAGCGTAATGAGAATAAAATTTGGCTCTTTTAAAAATGAGCTTACTCCTGTGCCACATGGATCATGGTGAAATCTGACTGAGGAAGCCCTTGGGAGTTGAACTAGAGCATATCAACTCACATTTTAAGCCATTCACTTGCATCATATTTTCAGACAGTAAAACAGACAATAACAGATAATAATTCAGGATTTAAACTTTGATAGCTTCAATTGCTTAGCAACAGATTCAGCAAACTCAGACTGTTTCAACCATAAAATGGTATGAACTATTTGGATCTGTAAAGCAAATGATCTATTAATCTAGCTAATTTCATTATGTCTTTTGCCTTAATTGCAGGCTAGCAGATTAAGTAAAATCCAGTACAAGTAGTCATTGTAGGCTGAAAAAGCAGGAATATGCAGGCAATGACGCAGTTATCAGGAAATAATCTTCAGAGCTTGGTGTAGCTCCACAGAGCAAAAGGTTTGAATCAACAGGTCCTCACTGTTGTCAGAGAGATTTCCTGATTACTGTTAACCCCACCCCCCCAACAAACCTATTTTGTGCCACTAGACAGAGTCAGTTGAAGCCTGGGGATTTTTGCTATGAATATTGATACTCCCCCGCAATCACTATTCTGACTCATTCACTTTCTCTTTCCTGTTCCCCTCTTTGGCTTCAGTTTTCACGCTAATGTTACACTTCTTACTCACCAAGTGGTAGAATCACTGCTACCTTCAGCACAACTTTAAAAGCCTTCCTTTCCAATCCTTGGAGAGAAAGCACTGTCTGACAGATCACCTTTTATTTATCCTGCCTGCTTAAGGAAGCCATCTGCTGAGGAAACAAGGCTCGTATTGAGGCAGCACCTGTGCTGCATGCCTGGAGTGGAGCTTCTCCCATCCCAGTGTGGGCTGTGGTAGCCACTGGGCTCGTTGGGAGCATTCCCCTTCCATTTGCTCCTCCTGTCCCTCCACAGCCTCATGCAAGTGCTGCTAGAGCGGCCAAATGGAAAGTTTTCCATGTGGCATTGTTTGCCTTTTTTTCCTCTCTTAAACAGGTTCCTCTAAAAAGGGCCAAAAATAAATCCCAAGGAAGCCACAAGAGCTTTTCTTCTGGTGTTGGATCAGGATAAAGCACTGTAAAAACCGCATTTTTGAAAGCAGGTACAGTGGCCTGACTTGTGACTAGAGGATAAGCCGGTTGAAGCATGCAAAGCATGGAAGAGTATGAGCAGTTCTTGGGGTAAGGGAATGTATGAATTTCACAGGATTTCATGGCTGATCTTTAGCTACAGTTAGAGATTTGGAAAACGAATATCCATACACTTGTCTTTTCCAACTTTAAATTTAAGCCTGAGTGTTTTCAAGGTGCTTCAGCTAAAAACATGATTATGCAGGAGACATGAGTTACTGAACCTGGATGTCCGCCTTGCTTTGAGTCTGGTTCCAGGTTTGCTGAAGTAACCTCTTTTCACTTCAGTGACTTTTGAACAGGATTCTTCAACAGTTTTCAACCATAACAATACTATTGCCTTGCATCTAGAAATACTTTGTTCTATTAACAGATTTTTTGCATGGACCTTCTTCAAGGAAACCCCAGAAGGACTGGTTCACCTATTTTTTCCTTTTATTTATTAACCAAGTAGTGTTACTATATTGAACAAGCAGTGTTCTCCTGTAAATACCTGTTCTGCTTAGTTCGTAACTCATTGTGATCTTCTAGTAGTTTTATTACTTCACATATTTTTATATTTCTAATCAATTTCCTTGTAAACTAAGTCAAACTTGTTAGTTAAAAATTCCTGTAATCAAGGTCTTGCCCTTCAGAAGAAGGCTCTGGATCTCAATTACAATTTCCAGTTTCAGCATTTTCATTGACCTTGTCATTAACTCCTTTTCAAGACCCTTCAGATCTCTTGCATGAATAATCTCTGATCTAATGACCATTGTTTGGTCTTTAACCAATTTATGTTAGCCGCTGCCTCAGGTCTTTTCAGTTTGCTTCAATTTGTAAATAAAAAGAAAGGACAGCTTTGTCTATGTTTGAGGTGTTACTGTCTACTCTTGAAATGTAAAAAGAGTTTAAAAATAAAGCAAGAGCTTCTCCAAAATGCGATGTTAAGATATTCCAGCAGAGCTGACAATTGAATCAACTGTTCACAGTCTTGCAAGCATGCAAAGTTTTCCTCTCAAAAAATGTGGTTGTAGAGATTAAATCACTGGCCTATGTAGGCTGTGCTGTTTCAGGCTTGGAAAACTTTTTCAGTCTTACCTGAGCATTTCCCCTTGATTTCTGGTTTCAGATGAGTTTATGATAAACTTGTTACTCCATGGTAAATAGCACTCCTGCCCCATGATAATTCCTTTATCATTAATTGACCCGCTCTTGCATCCTCACTCTCCAGCGTTGTGCATTAAATTACAGTATGTTAATTTCTACACCTTTCTACCTCTAGCCTGGAAACAGCCCAACCCAGACTGTTTTGGGGCATTATGCTGGAAAAATAATCCTGAGCTTCTCTATTGCATCTCTCAGTCTCTTCATATTGTTGATTGTACAGTGGTTGACTTGGGCTGCAAGCATCCAAACACGTAAGGTGATAGTGTCTGCCCTAGCTTGGCCAGCGGCTGGCAGTGGTCATCACCTCTTCTGTGGAAGTCTCTTCAGTGAGAGCTGGAGAGAAAATGTCTGTGGCTCCCTGAGGGACTCTGGGCAAGACAGAGGGGAGGCAGCAAAGGCAGAAAACAAGAGGGTGTCTTGGTAGGTGCCTACCCTGCTTCTGCCCTTGTTTTCCCTACTCTTTGGTTTTAAATAGAGATGCCAGTCTCCAGAGCTGTCAATCTAACATCCTCCACCCTCATGAAAGCAACTTTTAAAAAGTGACACGGATAGAACATGTAAAATGCTTTTTAATTTTCATGTAAATTCCATCTTTGCTCTCCTGAGTCTGGAGGTGTCCAAAATTTGAGAAGCAGAAAATAGAAGACTTCAGAAGAAATATTAAGCTATTTGGTAGCTTCTCTGTAAGCATTTAAAAGTATTTCAATGTGCAGTATTCTGAGTCTTTAAATACCACAAATGGGATTTTATATTCTCATTTTTATAAGCTTTGCCCATAATTTATATGTCAGTAAGTGGAACTGTGTTTGTTGTCTGAACATCTTTACTTTCTGTTCTCCAGAGTATCACTGTTGTAACAGGCAAGTCTATCATTTATCTGCCAACTGATCGGTTAATTACTAGTCCTGGCCCTCAGCACACTGGGTTATGCTGCCAGCTGAGGTTTGAGCTGGAAGGTTTGCTGAAATATTGTTTTTATTTCACTGCATTTTAAGAGGACAGGATCTGGGCTTTGTAGGATGTGAAGATGAAAATAAACTGATGTTCCTTTTTCATCTGTTCATATAGCAGTTCAGATTCTGTAAAGTCCTCTCCCTGTTTGCCCCCCACAGCCGCCAGTCATGACGTTGCTGCAGTAAAACCACTGTTTCCGCAGGGATGCCTTGGAGAAGATGCAAGAGACCTCAGGAATGTTTAGCCCTTGATTCACATATTTCTGGTTAAAAAATAAATAAATATTTGCATTAGAGAGCTAAAAGCCTCTGTAGAGCAAGGCAGAGCCAGGCAGTAACACTGTGTATGCCTGCAGGCAGAGCAGCAAAGACTTGCCAGACTTATTAGAAGTCCCTCTCAGAAGCCTATTTTTCAGGTTTCCAAAAATGGAGATGAAAATCTCTCCTTTTATCATCTCTGACAGATTTTCTTTTATCCTTAAGGATACCCTGCTGTGCACACACACACGCACTGCCTGGGTTCACTGGGAAACTGAGTTATGAGTACAGTGCCCCTAATCATACTTAATTTTCAGTCCTAGCTTAGAGAAATATTGAAATAGGATTAATGCTGCTTCTAGTCAACTGAGGATCTGGTTCATACAATGCAATTGTTGAATAATGCTGAGAGGATGAAACTATTTACATGTTCTCAGAAGACTGAAACAGAGAGGTGGAGTAGACTAGCCCTTGTGTTTTATTATGAGATAAACCAGGGAACAGTGAGCTAACCAAGAAGAGTGTGCAGCTGACATGTGAATTACTCTGTCACGGGGAAAGTCCCACGGATGTTTCAGCTGACAGGCATCAACTGATATGTCGTGATGTTTTGGAATTTTTCCTCCTGTTCTCCAACCACTGAATATAGGAGTTTTCTCTTAGAAATTTATTCCTGGTTTTCCAGTGAGCCTGGGTTCACAGATAAGATATGAGAGTGTTGAGGTGATAGGTCAGCATTGGGGCTGTTACAGTGTGAAAATGAGGCTGGTGAATTCGTTCAGAGAGATTGTTCCACCTTTCGCCAATGTGACAGTTGATGTGCAGCTTGTTTTCTACATCATGCTGAATACTGGGCATCTTCTCTGGGGTTTTCAAGCTACTTAAGAAGGCTTCAAAATGAAAAGGTGGTTCAGTGAATTTTGTCTTTTTCTGGCTGCAAACTACCAGCCAGAAGGTCACCCCAGTTCTGCAGGTTTTTGCCCTTTGCCTACGTTAATCAAATGATTTCTGTGAATAGTGCTTGGTCTGTGAAACTCTAAAAGTAGTTCGTAATCCTTAACTGATATATAATGTCAGGTTGCAAAACACTGCTCCTTTTATTGCACATTATAGTCTTATAGTATATTTTTCTTATTTGAAAAGATTTATAAATAAGCATTAAAGCTTTCTTAGGGAATATCATACCATCCTAGTTTTGCTTTTGTTGAATGATGTCCAATCTCTGTTTAAAATTCCCTTCTCTGATGGGTATTCCAGCTGGCAAACTAGAACAGTCACAGTAAATTCATTTCAAAGTGCAAATTAATATTTGCCAAGATGCACTCACTCTCTTTGCAGTATTCAATCAGCTCTCCCTAAAGCATAATGGGTGGAGAGACTGCAATGGATGAGATACCTATTGCAATTCACATTAATGTTACTGATGGGAGTTCTAAATGAGAATTGGATCAGGCACTAGATGAATTAATATGTTTCTCTAGTACTTAATTAATCAGTCAGTTTATCAGTAATTATGAATACAGCACTTCTGATCTTCAGGAAAAGATCATGCCCCTCTTAGAAACCGTGCACATATCTAGCTTTTATGACTGGGGAAATGTACATTTATGAGTTGCTCACTGCAATTCTATTTGGTTTTTTATTTTAATTGAAAAGTTTTGTGCTTGGAATTTATGTGAAAACAGCCTTTTAATCACCTCTTATTCAAAGCTCTTTTAAACATTCTGCAAACCGTTGTAGAGTTTGCACATGCTGAGCATCTCCAGAAACCTGAGTTGTTTTAAAAGAGTAGTTAGAATAATTTTAATGTAGTAGAGATGCTTTTATTGTTTTTTAGAGAATCACTAAAATAAGCGTTTGTGCCCACATGTTTTGAGATTGTATTGCTTTATGATATTTAGGACTGGTTTTTATACTGGTATTTCTTGAGACAGATATACCTTTAGTGGGTGATTTTGAAACTAGAGATTCACTACAAAGAAATTATTTGCTTTGTGATTTGAAGGTAACAAGCATAAGAGTTGAACAAACTTCATCTGATTTACTGGACAAAGAAGAGAAAGAATTTTACAGTTTAATGTGTTCAAATCCTGGTATTTCTTCCATTTTAGATGCTTAGTTGAGTTGAGGCTAAACTGGAGAAAAAATGATCCAAACCCCTGATATTCTGAATTAGTCTTGAATTAAGAGGAGACTGGGTAAACTGGAGGATTTGTAATGAGATCAGCCTTGGAGGGATCCTGGAATCGAAGCATGGGCAGCAAAGTTTACGTGCTAGTGCGCTGGCTTTCTAGACTGTGGTAATTGTATTGAGATTCCTGAAGGAAATGGGAGTAAAGAAGACGGGCAGCTCAGAATTATTATTAATTTTTTTTAATTTTTTTTTTTTTTTTTTTGCACAGAGGGTGGGAATGGAGAAAATCAATTTGAATATGAGATAAGAAAGTAATCTATGAAACTGATGGAATGCTTGACTAGTGTCCTTGCCAACTGTGTTCTCTCACGTCTTCACCAGGATCCTAAATGAAGCATGTCAGTTATGACGACAAGATAATTCATTTTAAGGTTTCTGCTTCTTATGAGGCTTGAGGTTAGTGAGGTATTTTTTATCAATGGCCTGATCTTGGTTGATTTATTCTGCAGATCTTCTGTGTTGTTTTTTGTTGTTGGGTATAAATCAGGACTAAGACATCTAAGAAGGAGTGGATTACAGTGTACTAGATTAAACTGAGGGATCGTCATCAGTAAATATCCCTTTTGTGGATGATTAGTGGGAGAATCAAATGAGACATTTTGGAATGTCGATGTGGATAATCTGAATAACCATACCAGCAGCTGGCAAACTGGCTTTTTTTGATTTGGCATTGTTTTTACCTTTAATTTTGTTTTCTCTTTTCCAAGTTTAGTATGCATTTTTCACTTACATAATGGTTGTAGTTTCAATATAAAAGTTATATTTTCTAAACAGCAGAAATTAACTCAAATATTATTTCTTTCATTTGAAGAGTGGCATATTAGCTGATTTTTTCCCCTAAACCTTCTGCAAAGTCAGCCCAGTTTTAAACTTCAGTTTGGGTAATTGCAGAACATACTAAAAAGCTTGAATTTAAGGAAGTTAGAAGAATATTTTTTTATAGTCAATTCCTCCCTCAATTTCCATCCTTATTGAATTTAAAGTAAACTTGCATTAGGTAGCAAATTTTCACACACCAGTAATTTGTCTTATGGACCATTCTCTTCCCACAAATATTGAAGTTTATATTGAGTTCATACTGGAGAGTACAAAACTTTCCAAAGGTGATAACATTGTGCCCTTGAATTGCTCTATGCATTCATTGATTTTGTGGGGATGTGAGGGCTCTAAAGTATTCTACTCACACAATCTTATTCAAGTTGCAAACATGCCAGTCATAGTTTTCTTTCTTTTTTCTCCTCTTTCTTCATAGCCTTAGTGACCTTTTGTGGTTGTAGTGACATGAAGTAAATCAGGCCTCTCAGTCTGATGAGTATCAGTTACTCCCTGTGATTGATACATGCCTGACCAGGGCTGTCATTGATGCAGAGCACTGGATTTCGGGATATTAACCATCTCTCTGTATACTTCTGTTATTGTTCATGCTGTTGTGACAGATAACATGCATCACTATACATTAAGGTCTCAAGCAGCTGAGACTGAGTGCATGGTCATAGCCATATCACAAGTGAAAACATCTCTGCCTTGCTGCCAGCTGACCCTGAATGGGACTGAATGCTTGAAGTGGATCAGAGGGAGCACTCAGCACCCTGATGGCAGAGGGGCTGGCTCACCAAGTGGGATCCGACACAGGGAAGTGGTGCTTCTATATACGCTGGTTGGTCTGGAGAGCTTGGACACTGGATAGCATCCAACAGTCCCACACTGGATGTGTGTGAACCCTCTCTGTACTCAGCTAGTATTGGAAGGGTTTAATCAGTATTGTTCCAGTTTGAATTTCAGTGGGTCGGTTAGCCAAACCATGGGAGATATAGTATTGCTCCTCACCTTGGTGGACCTTTCACTTGTGAGCTGCTAACAACTATTTAATAACTGAGCAGCTTTGATGTTCTGCTAATGTACCTTCCTCTGCTCCGTTGTAGTAGGCTTTTTCCAGCTCCCTAAGCTTGTTCACCGCCTGGTTGAGCCAATAGCTTTGCCATTTTAATGAGAAAGGAAAGGCTCACTAGACTCAAGCATAAAAGTATTTATTTGCATTGCAGTTGCAGGCTGGAAGGAAATCCTTTAATTTAAGACCTGAGAGGTCAGAGAAGATATATGGGATGAATGAACTCAACTTGTTTATCAGTGTATGTATGAATACGCACAAATTCAATGAACTGCTGAAAGCACAGTAAGTTTAATTCATGCAGTGAAAATTTAAAACATGGAAAGGAAAATCCAGGAAGGCTTTTCTGCCTAAATAATGAAACTGGGAACAGAGTGGAGATCAATTTAAAAAGCACACATATGGCCAGACTTCTCTGTGTTAGCAACACCTCCAGAATCACTGTTTACTTGACGAATGGAGTTATTCTCTTCGTTTCTCTTTGAATAAGTGTTTAAATCTTTTTAATTTTTTTTTTAATATATAATAAATAAAATAAAGGAAGAAGAGGAAGACATGTAGTTACAGAAGTGTATGCTAGTTCTGTCCTCTGATTATGCAGAGTCATAATTATAAACTAGTGATTCAGGATTTGATGGGTTTGGAACCACTAAATCTGTATGAGATTTCAGGAGTGAGGGATTCAGCACATCACAAGGTCTGGGGGAGTCTTTGTAATGGAATGACACTACGAAGTGAACAATTTGCAGTTGAAATAAACAGTTCAATATAAGAAAGAACAGGCAATTTTAGTAAAGTTAAATAAAAGTGTGTCTAATTTATAATTTAATACATTTTTAGGTTTTTAATAAATTTTGTTTCTGTAAAGGAAACATAATGTTCATCCAGTTTACCAGTTACAGGCCATGCAGCGCGTCAAAGTAATACACATCTGATTCTAAAAGAAAAGTTGTACTGTGGATACTGAACCTTCAGTCCAAAAGTGGAAGAGCTGAGTTGCCCTGCAGCCTCCCTGCAGTGAGGATCCGAGCCCAGGGACAGCTGACCATCTGTTTCCAAACTTTCGTGTGTTTCACTTAGAGATAAAGCAATGGGATATTCTGGCATCAGTTTCCCTTAAAGGAAACAACGTTGTGGTGCGGAGCCTACTGAAACTGGAAGACTCCTTTCTGAAGTGTAATTTGGATTCTGTGTCTTTTGAATAGTTCTGCTTTTGGTCATGTCTGTTTAAGGAAAACTGCTTGGCGGTAACATTTCCAGAATTCTCCTTGTTATTCCCTTGATTCTATCACTTCTCACTCCCACACATTTCTTTCCCCGTTGTTTTTGGGGCCAAT
>WEIS01035180.1:0-10068 GCA_013389965.1 Todus mexicanus
TTCTGGCCTTTGCAGTGCAGTATCTTGTCAAGATTAATAATAATAAAAAGGAGACTAAATAACCAAGGCGACTGGAACTTTAGACACAATCTACTTCAGCATTCCACAAAAAAGATGTAGATGCATTATATATACACTTACATGAGGACTGTCACGTATTTGAAAGAGACTTTTTTCTTTTTCTCTTTTAATTTATTTTTCTCTTCTCATCCTTGTTTTTATCTGAGAATTGTTGGTATTCTTCAGCGAACATAATGCTAGACATGTTTCTGTCATTCAAAGTCTTGGTAAAGTTTCAGGTTCAACAGATCTTAAGCCAAAGAGGGACCTGATGGTTTTGAGACATTTTAAAATTTACAGCTAGTAGACACACACCAAGACTATGACCTTGACATTTGTTCTGTAGGGGAACAGACAAAAGCAAGTCAACAGCATGCTAGGAAAGGATGAGAAACTCTTCGTCCAGTGCTACTGCAAAGACACTGAATCCCTCCTATCTTAGACTACCTATTTGTTTTATTATAAAGTGTTACATCAGATGTTCTGAGATCCTCTCTAGAACCCCTCTATATGTGTAGAAACATAAAACATAAAATAAAAATTCTGTGTGATATAAACATGTCAGATTAGTAAGGAAAAACTGGAAAAGTAAGGGAATACGGACAGTCTGCACAGAAATGTTGTTTCAATGCTTGGAGAAGCCTCAGTCATACGCAGTTATGGAAAAGTTCACTGTTTGCAATAATATTTTAAGCATTATTTTAAATTCAGATAAATGGAAGAAAATGAAATGTTAAATTTCATGCATCTCAGGTTGTTTCTCAGTCAATTGCTTTATGGCAGTCATGTTTAGCAGTCATATATCACCACATTTGTGTGAAGGCACAGATGAAGAAAGAGATAACTGAAACAACTCATCATCAAGCTGAATAAAATTTTTAAAATTTTTCTTTTCTTTTTTTTTTCTCCATGTGCACCAGAGATCACTTCTGAGCTCTGTAGGTCTCTTTCTAAATCATGTTATTTTTCACAGAGCTCAGAGAAATCACATCAAACTTCCTGTAGAATATATGATACCAGAATTGAAAACAGTCTCTTTTATATATTAATTAGGTAAGTTTAAGAAACTATTGTAATGCTACACAGTTCAGATTTTAAGTCTTTGTAGTTTACTTTAGTCTCAGAATCATGCAAAATATTTCATTTAGTTTTCTTTTGTGTCGCTTCCTAGAAGAATAAAAGATCAACTGTGATCTCTGCCTCCCTTGTAATTCTTATTTCTATGTAGAAATACAGCATATTTCTGGCACTCTAGTTGCATATTTTAACAAAACATTTCAGTTAAGAGATAGACTGTTCAAGACAAATTTATGTGAAATTCTCATGAAGCATCAGCAACTTTTTTTATATAAATTTGTGGGAATCTAAATAGCACTTTTAAATTCAATACATGCAGTAATTAATTAGATATTGAATTTTATTTAAAGCAACTCACATCTTGCTAAGCTATTCTAAGAACTGATTTTAAACTAACCAGTTTTTTATTAAAGATTAACATCTATGATCTTTTCCCTGTTCAGAAAATCGAGAGATAAGGCATCACTTCCCAAAGAAGAGAAAGAAAGTGCTAAACTTTTTCCTGACTTGCCAGAGCTCTTTACTTAGCAAGAGAAACAAAAGCAAAATTTTTGCTATCTAAACAGATTAGATTGATACCAAGACCTACTGTTGTTCAATAATACCACCTGATTTATATAGTGAGTGGGCAAATTTTGGTAATCTGTTTAATAACATAGTAGAAAAATATTTATTTCTGACATAATTAAAAAGGCTGGATTGTAACATAATGAACTAATCAGTGCATGCCAGGAATGACACTACAAAATTAAGGATTTCTGCATATTTCTGTGTATTCAGGTACACTACTGTGGGAAAGAGATCCAGATTAAATATGGGCACTTGAAGAAAACTAGAGAATGAACTTTCAACATTCCAGACAATCCTATCTATGTGTGGCACTTTGCATGAAGAAAAGTTCTGATTAATTCAAGATGACATCTCAAGACAGTTTTCACAAATATAGATAAACTCTCACGTATGTAAAATGATAGAGAAATGCACTGAGTATACAAATTAACTGCTTATTAATTTTTGAGTAATTTCTTGAATATTGTATTTTTAAGATGAATCTGCACTATGTAGAACAAAAAGGGACCCGAGGGTCGTGAAAGGGAAGTAGAAAAAATATACTAATAGAAATCCATCAATCAGACATCCAGATAAAGCGTAAGAGGCAACCTGCTTATCTTTTTAATATACACTAAACTATATCTACACTTCAGGAACAGTGTGTAAGAAATGTGATTTAAATGCAACTTTTTTTTTTCAGCCATCTATATAGGTACTAATATACTAACTTAGTTTTCAAGATGATGTCTTCATAATTACCATTTAAAAATATGAAGAAAAATGAACATTCATATTTTTACTTTTAAATTGTTCAGTTCTGGTCTGAGATCTATTCCCTGCAAAAAAATTATAATATTACTAGCAAGAGTTGGATTATGAATGAGGCTAAAAATAAACTTTTAAAGGCTTGTTCACCATATATTTTTTCAGATAGCTTTTGTGCAGATTTATCTTTCCCTCCTTCTCTTCTCCCTCAATAACTTTACACAAATTCTCAGCAGAGATTTTATATTGCTTTTCTGAATAGAAACACTTAAGCTCTGAATATGGGTGTAATCTATCTGTGAAAGATTGGCTTTATACCTATAAGAGCTGTCATTGATATTTTTCACTTTTTTTTTTTTTAATCTTCTGGAGTCTGAAATGGACTCATCATTCACATAGGTGAAAGATTCGACTGTTTCACTTTAGCAGCCTTGCTCTGAGAAATTTTTACAGATGACTGAGGCAGAAAATTCTACATACTCCAGTGCAAGAGTAGCTCTGAAGCACACACAATTTTGATGAAATATAATTTTTATCGAGTACCTCGAAAGCTTACAGCACACAGGTAAGGCTGACTTCTAGCCTATAAAAATCTGAAGTGTGAAGTAGTCGTTAAATATACTGTCATGAATTTCTTTCTGAATACAATCACAGAATGTTTCAAGTTGGAAGGGTGCTCCAAAGATCATCTAATCCAACCCCCAAATTGCTACAAATTAGATCTGAACTGAAACTTGATCTTGAAAATTTTGTCTAAATTCCCCTAGATCTGACTTCAAATAGATGTACTTGTTTGTTTTTATAGTTCATATTTAAGGTATATTTCCAGCAACTGAGAGACTAATGCATCTCCCTCTCCACATATCAGTGGAATTCAGTGTTTGTGAAAAGACACAGCATTGCAAGTCACAGATGACCTTTAGAGGAGTCATAGACCTTCCTCTCACATATTTCCCTAGTATATGTCCTATAGAAATATTCGGCATTTTAATGTATTACTGCATATTGTAATAATATAATACTATATTATACTTCTGCATAATATAACACTATATATTTTAATATATATTGACAGGAAACTTAAATGGAAGAAGTTGAGGTACTCAATGCTTTCAAGCTTTATTTATGATAGTTGATTATATGTCCTAATTCACTAAGGATTATGAGGCAAATTCCATGTATTCATTGCATTCAATAGTAATTTAAAAGTAAACAGGGAGACTTTCTGAGTTATAATAGAAAATATAAAATACTATTGGATCTTCAGAACAGATGGAAATGTAAACATATTTAACTGAGCACACTACAGATTCCCTACAAATAATTACTTCATATTTCTATCAAGGGTTGCACAAAAGAATGAAAAAAAAAGAAAAATCTTTTCATAAAGTGGTAAAGGATAGTTTGGGATTTCAGCATCTGGACTAGCCATACATGAGGAATGTAGAGAGGTATTTTTTTAATTAAAAAAAAAAAAAAAAGGCAAATGAAGTCACCTGAAAGACCCAGAGCAGAGTCTTGTAAAACAAGAATAACAACTACAGAGGAAAGCAAGATGTTCAATTTAAAGTTTTCAATGTCTGATCTTTAACCAATATCTGTGGAATAGCTAGTAGAATATAGTATCACAGAATGGTTTGAGTTGGAAAAGATCTTCAGATATCAGCTAGTTCAACCCCCTGCTGCAGGAAGGAACATCTTTCACTTGATCAAACGGTACAAACCCTTGTCAATCTGCCACCCCCACCACCAGCTTTCGATAGTGAGATACCCACACTTTCTCTGGGCAACCTATTCCAGTGTCTTGCCACCCTCATCAGAAAATTTTCTTACTTGTTCAGTCTAAATCTATCCTCTTTCCATCTAAAACCATTGTCCCTTGTCCTGTCACTACAGGCTCTTGTAAACAGTCTCTTTCCATCTTTCTTATAAGCCCCCTTTAATTATTGAAAAGTTGCAACAAGATCTCCTTGGAGCCTTCTCTCCTCCAGGCTGAACAGTTGGCCTTCTGGACTGCAAACACATGCTGCCAGATCATCTAATTTTTCATATATCAGTGTTCCCAAGTCTTTGTCTGTAGAGTTGTTCTCAATTTATTAATTTCTCAGTCTATAGTGAT
Organism: Todus mexicanus; assembly: GCA_013389965.1. Lineage (NCBI taxonomy): Eukaryota > Metazoa > Chordata > Aves > Coraciiformes > Todidae > Todus > Todus mexicanus. Next base: position 4,574 of record WEIS01035180.1, read on the forward strand.
ACCGGAGATTGCCCCAATCCAGAAGCAGGACCTTGCACTTGGCCTTGTCAAATTTCAGGCCCACTTTTACATTGTTCAAGCTCCCTCTGAGTAGCACCCCTTTCCTCCAGCAAATCAACTGCATCACTCAGCTTGCTGTAATCTTGCTGATGGTCAGCATAATTCTACTGTCTAGGTCATTGGTGAAGGTGTTCAATAGGATTGCTCTCAGTGTGGAATCTTGAGGGATACTCTACCTTACTGGTTTCCACATAGACACTGATCCTTTGACAGTAACTATTTCAGGCAGTTCCTTATCCATCTAAATGTCCATCAATCAAACCTGTATCTCTCCAGCTAAGGAGCAAGAGTGTTGTGGGGGATCTTATCAAAACCCTTACAGAAATTCAGGTAGATCAAATCTGTAGCTGTTCAGTTGTTCACTGATACAGCAACTCTGTCATAGAAGACCACTAAATTAGTCAGGCATATCTTCAATTTATGTAATGTATAGTTGAAGAAAAAAAGAAAGGAAGAAGAAGGAAACAGTTTAGACATAAATAAATTCTACACAATATTCTTCAGAAATAATATCCAATCGAATTTAGTGAATTTTTCATGTAAAAAAAGGCTGAAGGTTTAGGTCTTCTGCTTAACCATGTCTTGAATTTCATAATTAAATTGTACATTATTAAGCATGAACAGTAACAATTTGTACTTATGTTAAATAAATGAATGTTGTGGTTTGGGGTCAGGGCATCCCCCAAATCTGCAACAGAATGGTCTCTCCCCCTCCCCACCCAAAAAGGGAAGAAAGGAAATAAAGGAGAGAGACTTAAAATTAGGAAAGGAAACTAGAACAGCTTTACTAAAAAGTGAAAATAATAATAATAATAAAAAGTAAATATATAGAAATATGTACAAAACCAGTATTAAACCGAACCCCCCAGTCAATGGTAAATACTTCACCGTCACCACTGATGCTGTGGAGCAGTCATAGGCAGGGCCCAGCAGCAGATGGGAACTGGGAACTGGATTCAGGGATGCAGCCAGACCCTGGGCCTAGCCAAGGCCAAGCCAGAGGCTAAGACCAGGGCTGGAGGCCTCCGGGCAAAGCTGAAACTGCCAAGGCCAAATGAAGCGAGGAAGAGTCCCAGAGCTGAGAGAGCAGTTCGATCTGAGAGAGACAGAAGACAAAGGGCAAAAAGAAGGGCCAAAATGGAAGAAGGATCGAGACCCTCATGATGCCTCAGCTTTATACTGAATATGATGTATATGGGGTGGAATACCTCATTGGCCAATCTAGGGTCACCTGTCCTGTTCACTCCTTACTTTTCTGTACCCCCCAGTGTGGTATACAACATCTAGCAATGACCTTGGTTTGCATATCAATCCTTGTTACTAGTTATAAACATGGAGTGTTATCACTGCTAGAAGCAGACACTATCTGCAAAACATGCTGCTAATTTTCAGACAGTGTAGTTAGTAAGAAGAGACTTAGCTGAAAAGCAAAACCACTGAACAGAATTTTCTGTTCCAACCCAAACCAGACCATGACATACATTAGTAAAGTGTCTATGAGGTGTAATAGAATAGTAGACTCAAGTATTGTAACACTTTGTTAAAACACATGCATGCTTGCAAAGCTTTGGAGTTGAAAATATGCTTAGTACTCAATAACTGTGATACTGTGAACTTTAAATATCAATATTAGCTGGAAAATATAGCTTCACAGATAAAACTTGTGCATGCATAAAAATTTCCACATAAGTGATGGTAATTCAATGGAATGGAAGGAAAATGAATGAAATTTGGAAAGATTTGAAAACAATTACATTTTAAAATACATGACCTCACAATACAATATATTCTTTGATATTTCAGAGCATGCCATGTATTTATTGCACTATGCAAGAAAAAATATATCCATAAAGACCCCCTTATTTGTTCAAAATGGATAACAAATTTTTATCTTTGCAACATGAATACATGAGAAGAGATTGTTCATTTGTTTTTCAGATCAGAGAAATGGAAAAGAAAACAAGTTAATTTGCTATACAATCTCTTCTCTGACCTGTCGTTTTCAAATGACCACTCCCCATTCCCCCTTCATTTATCTTTATTGATTTTTAATTATTTAATTTAGTAGTTAAAATGAACCCATTATTCACACAGCTTTTCTTTCTTTTGGTTTTTTTTTCTTCCCTAAGAATATCTTCATTTTCTAAATCTCATTACCTCCTTTACTAAGCAGTTGAATATGACAGCTCCTCCACCTGTTGTTTCAGAATAAATAATGAAAGTTCCTGAAAGCTGTTCTTCTACTATAGAAACCTTTGTATAATTCATTTTACATACAACATGTTTTTTTTAAAGAAATTGAGTAAACCACACATTTTGCTTCAACTGCAATTTTCTTTTCAATTTTTCTTTGGGGAATTTGGTAAGCTTAAATTTCACTCCTAATCCAAATAATAATAATTTAAAAAGCGAAAATATTGATGTCTTTTGAGAAACTTATCTGATTTTTTGATTATTTCTAATTAGTGGTTTTCAAAGCAAAAACTAGTTAATCATCATCTGCAAATATCTGAATTTAAATGTTTCGTGTCAAAAAGGAACCTTCTAGCAAAGGACAGAATAAGTGTGTGTACAATAGGAATATTTGCTTAAGTTATCCATTCCTTTTCTTCTGTCCATTTCTGTACTTTGTCTTCACACCTCACAGTTTCCAATTTTATAGTACACATCTTTAGTAAGTGGAAGTTTCATTTATTAATAAAAAAAATCCTGATCTACCCATTTAATACAGTTCATCCTATGTAGGGGTGAGGCAGGGAACATGTGAATAAAGCAAATGATAATATAGCTTTACCTGCCTAGTAGTACACATTGCCAAGGCATTAGCAATGCTCTTTTTCTCATGGCCTGATAAAAAATGAGATAACATTAGCCTTGTATACTTATTTGCTTGAAAACAATATTTCTGTGGTTTCACTGAAGTAGGTTATATAATTACTATTTATGCTAAAAACTTTGCTTCAGCAGCTCAATCCCTGAATTTCTGAAGCAGTCTTTTATTGTTTGTTCCCTGTGAATCTGTCCTTAGAAAGGTCTCCTCTGCACACTAAAACAATGCTTATGATAAACATGAGGAGCATTTCTGTGCAACCCAAACTGGCAAAAGTAAGGGTATAGTAGATCTTTCTTAAAAACCTCTGTCGGAGCTGACGTGAACCGTTTATTTATTTATTTATCCCTGTGTTACGGAAATTTGCAGTTGGAATTTGAGTACTTGAAATGCTTACTTGTAGAAAAAGTCAAAGTTGTTTGATTCCTCATGTAGACCACTTGCTGTGTATACAGAAGACCTTTTACTGATGATTTTTGACATTTACACAGAGCTTTCCATTAACTGATGGAAAGACAACCACAAAATACAGAACATGACAGTGATATCAGTGACTTCCCATTAAAGCTGGAGGACTATAGGTTCAGACATCAGAAATTATTAATATAAGGTGTATGCAGCGAGAAAGCCATGGTTGCCTGGAAATGTTCAAAGACTCTGGGCCAGAGTTCTATCAATAGATCATATCGCTTCTCCTGCACTTTGATATGATGTGATTTTGTCCAGAGTTTGACCCATCTAAAACGTTTCTATGAGATGCTATGAGCACTGAACGGGAGCAGCTGTCAAAAGAAAACCCAACAAGTTATATTACACAAACCACAGGCACAAAATGGCAGTTGCTGACAGTTTGCAACTCTACAAAACTTAAATGGATTTTCATTAAATAGAAGTCACTTTTCTCTTAAAAATTTCTAGTTTGGTGAATTGGTGTATGACATATCTGATGTCAATACTCATTGAGAGGAAAAAGAACAACAATGCAACTTCATGTTTCTCTATATTGGTGTTAGATAACTTTAATATAGAACCTGTCATACATACAAGACTATGACATATCGTGTAACAAATGGCCATGAAGAACTGAGGAGGCTATAATAACTAGAAAAAACTATCCCAGTAGATTTTCAGATGACTGCCTGTCCTTTTGAACACAATTTGCAAATGTAATTTATTTGTGATTGCTTATATGCGTAGTGGCATCACTAGCTGATTGAAGGCACAAATTCATTTTAGCTAGAGCAAAGTTGGAGGATTTATTCTGCACAGGTCTTTTCTTTTGAGATACTTCTGACTCTTTTCAGTATAAGAGGCAATGCAAACATGACAGCATACTCTGGCTGAGAAATCCAGGGGTACTGTACTTACCTGTTGCATTCATAACTAACGTTTATGTGATCCTATAATCAGCAACAAAGAGATTGACTGTAAATACTAAAATCTTTAATATGGGATTGATAATCTTAATTCCTTTATCAATTTTAAATTGGACACTTTTCCAATTTTATATTTCATTTACAGTATTGTATACTGAATCAGTAGTGACAATATGAGACATTACCCCAGCCTCTCTAACTAACTTCTCATTGCAATGATCCAAATAGCAGTGCTATTCTTGTATGTTTCTAGAAGAAATAACTGCCAGGTATGAAGGACTCCGATTTTATAAATATATTCCCATAACGTATACTGAAGCCACTTGCTAGAAATGTAACACAGCAGAGAGCAGACAGGCTAGGAGGATTCCTTAGACAATCCAGGTCAGGAGTCTGACTTCTGAGGATGTATGTCTATTTCTGGAATGCCTAACTTCTACCTTTATCAGAAACCAGAAATGTGACAAACAATATAATGGTGATGAAACCAAGTTATTAAATAAATCCAATATTAAAATATTAATACTAATCATAATACTTGTAATACAAACTCACTTAAAACTGTGTCAGAGTTAATTTTACCTGCATCTGTTCAATATCAAATCTAAGACTCGTAATGTTGAATCTTTTACTAAGAAAATCTATATTTCAGTCAACTGAATAATTAACAGGTGGGTGTTGAATTGTTCCAGCCACATGTAAGTCACAAAACAAGCAAGAAGCATAATGTAGTGAAGTGGATCATATTTTGAAATGTGTTTGAACGAAGGAAAACAAGACTGATAATTTTATTTAAAAATCTGTAATTTCTTTGTTTAATGTGGTAGAAGAGAAAAGGAAACAGAAATGAGGACTGTAGGGAGAAAGTGTCAAATGAAATGTATGGTTTAATTACAAACTTCTTCAGATTTGACTTATACTTTTTTTCTGGGTTGAACAGTGAATTGAAAAAAATTATTTTTTAATAGTTCTGGCCAGACCTTACAAGACAATGACATAATACTAAATACAGATGCTATTAATAGTTTTACTGTGCTTTTCTCACCTGATTATTTCCCCTAACTTCTTTATTTTTTTATTCATTATTAAAATATCAGTTATTAGTCTGTATCAAAATAATAATAAATAGCATATTATTTTGCATTTCCTTCAGATAAAACACTTACAGAAAAATGTAATCATATTTCTGTTAAGAAATTACTTAAATTTGGCAGCTAAAATACATTATG
>WEIS01035182.1:0-12039 GCA_013389965.1 Todus mexicanus
TCATAATCGCTAAAGTTGTTTGCTGGGAAAGCATCTTGAAGTTCAGAAAAAACTCCTTGCAGAAAATCAAAAGTGATCCTAGCAGATATTTAATAATACTTTCCCCCCTCAAATATATAAATGTTAAAAATGTGGATGTCTATTATACTAAAGATTTTTTTTGGGAAAAAGGGTATTAAAAAGATGATTCCTTTAACAGGAATGAGTTTTCACTTGAATAATTGAAAATGTAGGAAATATTAGCATTATTTCCTTTTTGGTATATTCAGCATGATACTGTCTTTACTCACATGATCAGGTTCGGTTATATACATTGTAGAATGGTGGAAAACAACATAGGTACTCATTAAAAGTGGTGGGAACACTATTTGGCACGTATATGGATCTTTCTTTCCTTTAGGGAGCGGGAGAGGTCTTAGAATCCTCAAATGACAGAATATCCTGAGCTCAAAGGGACCCATGAGGATCGTTGAGTCCAATTCCCAACTTGACACAGGAGTTTTAAAAAAAAGTTGAACCATGTGTTGTCCAAATGCTTCTTAAACACCAGTCACATCCTCAAAGTACCTTTACTGCCTCAGCAGAAGTTAGTCCTACTGAGGTGAGGTCATCTGCCTGCTATTCTTTGAGAGTTAATTTATTCATTAGAAATCCAGGATATCCACTGAAGAAGGTGGGAACTGTTGCAAAAGTAATGTTGGATTATAGGTTGGATACCTTAGTAAAATTCAGTGAAATGATTTGCTGAAAGCAAACTATCGGAACAATATTGTTTCAAACTTGAAACAGCCTCAGTGGTCCTGCGGTCCAAAGTCATGTGTTTATGTATTACATGCAGAGTTAAACTTAGTTCTACTAATAGTACCATGAAAAGAAAATCGTGCTAAAATGAAACAATCAAAGAAGACAGGTGAGGTGCTACTTTATGTAGTAAATGGTGGTTGAGGAAAGAAAGGAAAATAGCAGGACTCTGCATGAAGCAAATTAATTCATGCTGGAGTTTCATGCTCCTGAAGAAATTAAATTGCCCACTTTATAATCATCATAGCTTCCTGCTATGTCAATTCTTCACTTCATTTTTCCTCTCCTGTATTTACCATAATTTATTCAGTATGAAACTCCCCTTATTTTTTGCTTTTACTGTATTTAAAATATTTTAATTTTGTAATTATTCTATAAGAGTGTGTTTCTTTATATTACTTATAGGAAATCCCTATACAGCTATGACTGTTCATTTTTCTTGCTGTTGAAAATATAACTTAGTTTTGGTCCCTGTTTCCTTTATTTCTTCTTTCTTTACTTTCCATAAAAGTGAGGTATGAGACCACACCACTACTGCATTTATGAAACACACTTGTACTTAATATCTTCTGTGGTATAAACATACTGAGTATACTGTACACTACTTGAAGAGTAAATCAGGATCATCAACTTTTAAATTAGATATAGAACTAAAACATAATCAAGGCCACATGTTCAAAAGTAAAGACAAAAACAGATAATGACTTACCCTAAACCACTAATTCTAAAAAAACCTTTGTTTTTGAAGATGTTTGGAACTGAAAGATGAGTTCCAGATCTTAAATTAGGAACTCATTAATACACCAATATTGTGACAGGAGTGGTGGAGTATTATTTTCCCTCATCCATCTGAGTCTTTAAATCTGGCATCACGAGTGTCTCCTATTCTTCTGAAATGATAGCAGTAACTGCAGAGAAAATGTAAATACCCATTATATGCTGTACAAGGAGTCTGGGATAAATTAGAGCGTTTTGGAAATGGCATCAGTATTATACTACAAGCTAAAATAGAAACTTTATATTGTACACAGTTCTTTCAGTTTGCTTTGTTATTACATATTCTTAAAATAAACCTGGTATACACGCACTCGATTTCCTTGCATAAATCATTATGATAATTATTTATTATTCAATAATCCAAACCTTCTGTTAAAGAAGGCAGTATTTTAGCTGACTGGAATATAGAAAGCAAATTAAGCGTTTTTGACAGAATCTCATTTCTCAGATGCAGGCCCTGATTCAGGAAAGTACTTAAGCAAATAACAAACTATAAACATGAGCTTCAGTTCGTGCTTTTTTATTAGAGATCAACTTAAGCAGGTACTTAATGTGTTTTTCTGAGCTGGGACCAAAGTTCTGTCCATGAGTTTTAATCTCTGTGCTGTTCTGAGGCTAGGAATACAACTCACATGCAGAAGAACTGGAAGGTATTGTGAGGCTTCCATTATTTCAGATATTTTTCATTGATACTGTGTGAAAAGAGCTTATCAGTTTTATGTTTCTGAATATGAACCCTAGAATGATCTGACCATAAACCCAGACACTAAGCTTCAGCTTAAAATCTGATTCCGATCTGACTCTGAACACCTCATCAGCTCCTTGTTGATAATACAGCATGGAAAGAGAATTATCTTGTAGCCTGGAGAGGTGGTTCATCAATATAAGGATGACATTGAGGAATGTCATCCTTTGCTGGGTTAGAAACTGGCTGGATGACCGGGTGCAGAGAGTGGTTGTGAATGGTTTGGCATCCAGTTGGTGTCCAGTGACCAGTGGTGTCCCCCAGGGATCAGTACTGGGCCCAGCTCTATTCAACATTTTTATTGATGACCTCGAGGAGGAGATCGTGTCTACCGTTAGTAAATTTGCAGATGATACCAAGTTGGGGAGCAGTGTCGATATCCTGGAGGGTAAGAAGATGCTGCAGAGGGACCTGGACAGGCTGGGTCATTGGGCTGAGGACAATGGTATGAGGTTCAACAAGGCCAAGGGCAGGGTCCTGCACTTTGGCCACAACAACCCCGTGTATCGCTCCAGGCTGGGGGATGAGTGGCTGGAGAGCGGCCCGGCAGAGAGGGACCTGGCAGTGCTGGTTGGCAGCGGCTGAACAGGAGCCAGCTGTGCCCAGGGGGCACGGAAGGGCAACGGCATCTTGGGCTGTGTCAGGACTAGTGTGGNGATTCTGTAACTCAGCCTTCTTTTCAGGTAGGGTATTTTAAAGATTTTTCTTTAGCTAGGAAAACAGCCATCACCATATTTTTGTCTTTCTGTAGAAGAATAAGTTAAAATTTTGCATTCCAGCATATGTTTTCTAGTTTATTATTCTTTTGACAAGTTAATACATGGACAGCTCCAAATCACTGCATTTCCATTACTTATGCTGAGGATAAATTCAGCTACTATCTCCTATTCTGACAAGTTAAAATCCCCAAAGGCCAGATGATAAACTTGGTATTTAACACAGTCACAATGAATTGACAGTGATTATGGAAGCCTTCTAATCTCAGTTTTGTTTCCAGAGACATATGGCTCTCTCATTCACTTATTGTTGCATATTCAGAATTTGTGTATTGTATTTTGTAGCTCATGGCCAAAATTCTTGACTATGTCTTTAAAAGATAGATCCTGCCCATTCTATGAGAAGGACCTTAGCCCTTCTTGGTGCTATCGCACATTAGCTCAAGTGGTAGAAGCCTTGGTTCATGTTAAATGTGCTTGTGATGCTCTTTGCTTCACAAGACACTTTTGGCTATATCTAACACCTTCTTCTCTGATGTGTCAGCCCAAGCATCTTCTCCCAAAGAGAGTGCTGTTATATAAACAAATTCAAATTTCCAAACTTGTTACGACATGAGGCTTATAAAGCAGTCGCTGTAGTAGAGAACTTCAAGACTATACATTAAATGCTGCTTCTCTGTGATAAAGTAATAGATGTTGCTTTAGCTTACTTTGGCATTGTTTTTCTGTCTGCTGTGTTGTACATGAATTGAGATGGGATAGAGAATAAAGAGAAAAAAAACCCAACAACAAAACCCTGTGGTCTGAGGTAAGGAGAATTTACTACAACAATACAAAAGGAGAAGTAACAATAATAACAATAACAGTAGTGAAACTATATGTGAAGCGAGTAAGATAGAACACCTGACCCACTCCGGACACCCACGACCTCCAAAACCTGCACTTTGCTTGGCCGGCTCCCACCATCCTACAGCAGGAATGAGTCAGCCTGGTATTGTTGTCTATTCTGTCTGTGATCCCCTCCCAACCCCTGCTGAAAATTAACCCTATCCTTGCTGAACCCAGGACAGACTATTAAATTCTGCATGGTTCCTTATAATAAACATTCATTTCAGTAAGTATAACGAAATACATGTTCCCATTCAATGATCAAAAAATGCAGTTTGAAGATTGTCATACCATCAGTCTCTGCAGTTTAGACAGCAGAATCTTGACTTGCAACAAATATTGCTCAGAAATACTTTGAATCATCCTGTGACAAAAGCCTACGCCATTGGTCATGGGTAACTATGTACTAGAAAAATAAGCATGCCAGCTGCAGATTGGAAGTGCATCAGATGCAGCACATGCAACCTTAGGAGAAACAAGGGAGGGAATATCATTCTTATGCTAATTGCAAGCTTTCTGGCTGATTAAGAAACGTTGTTTGAGGCATTCGCTCTCAGTCATGGGTGAAAATGCAATGCTGCATATAGGAAGACATGGCTACAAAAGAAGTCTCTTTTGGTGATCACAAAATCTGACACTAGATTTTTGATGCCATTTTCCATGTCTTAATAACAATTTCAGAAGGCCACCTAACTCAAATATCTCTATAGCTGTCTGCAGTACCAGCAGGATGGCATCAGGCAAGACTGTAAAATACAGTAAAATAATGATCTTTGATTTTATATAAAAATTGAGTTGCTTTCCCCAAAATTTACATAACTGTAGATTACATTTGATTTTGAGAAAATATCTCACTTTCAGTAAAACATGCTATCTGTTGAAAAACAATAAAAATATAATAAAATATAACTTCATGTTTTCTATCTCCATTGTAATATTTTTCACTGTTTGCTTTTTGTTTCATTGAAAACACTTTTGCACTTGAAAATTTGCTATTGTACCAAGAGACATTGCAATAATGTGTTATGTCCCTGAAGTGGCTGCATTTCAGTACAGTAGCAATCCCTGAATAATGCGTTACCTTCAGTCACAGGAAAGTTAAAAAATAAGCAATGCTATTATACTTTTGCTTCAATGCAGGGCTTTCCTGAGTGATATACTTTTACTGCTTATAAAGTAGATCCTGAGAAATCTGTACTGAGAAAATGGTTTCTTTTCTTTTGTTTTGTACATGCTTGTTCTTGATCTAGAATGAGTCACTGCAGGCGATGTTTCATCTCTTAGTCATCTTGTGGATTCATTTCTTTGTTATGCAGAAGAAAAAATGGAACTCTTTCAAGAAGTGAGAAGAAAAAATATATTTGATTTTAAAATAATTGGGCTAATTTTACAATGACTTGACTTCATGAATTTGAGCTGGTTTATGCTGAAGAATCTTAGAAGTCTAACTGCACAAAAAAGCAATTTATCAGTGTATACTTTGCTGGTTTACTCAGCAGTTCTTGAAAATTGCAGTAACATTGGAACAGGAAATAATCCAAAAGTTTAGTGATTAAATTAGCTAGAAGGGTCCCAAACTCTCTTGAGGTCTTTAAGGTTAATGCACTTACTGTAAGAGAGGATTTATTTGACTTAGTGTTCCTACAACAGCCTTGAAATCTTACAGCAAGAGCAACTGATGGATGTTTAGTTTCTGAGATGCAACTTTTATTACTACATTATACAACCCATCTCTTTATCTTAATTAAAAGTCATCCCTGCTGCTCTTTGCCATCTAATATTATGACTAGTTATTTCATGCAATAAGCAACTGTCACGGCAAGTGGCAGTCTTGTTCATAATCTGACAGTAAAGAAAGAATACCTATGTTAACTTATTGGCTTAATAAACAATGATTTTTTGTAAGACATACGAATGTGTAAGTTTGTTGCGGAAAACTGAATACACCACATTATTAGGAGAGTTGTATAGCAATGTTTGTAGTGGAATTAAAAAAAAAAAACCACAACCAAAAAACCAACAACCAAAACAAACAAAAAAAAACATTGCCAGACTAGATTTTTGGCACAGTAAACCCTGAATGAAATTTTGTGAACTTTCATATGAAAACAAGGTTTCATGTTTGTCAGTTGTTATATCTTTGATGAGTGGTCTAGAAAAGGAGCAAGAGGACTTTTTTGCTGAAGATTTTTTTTTAAGCAAGAGTTTTTGCTGAGGCCACTATAACATTAAAATTTTTTGAATAGCAAAAACTTTCTTCAGGAAAATTTGAAATGTTAATAAACGTATTTAAGTAGAAAATTGTTGTGAAACTCATTGAACAACATTGCTTTTCCTTGGTAAGAAAGGAACAGCTGTGTTTAGCAACCATATATTTTTCTCAGGAAAAGCATGCTGTGTTAGTCAGTACTGTCACTGCCCTGAGGGCACCGATGCCATGACCAACCTTACCCAGCTCCCCTGGGGCTCCCTCACCTGCTTATGGCCCAGGACCCTATCTTAGTTCTCCAGGACTGTCAGCCCTTGCCCCAGCAATATCACAGCAGAGACCATCTTCAGCTCCCCACAGCCATGACCTGGTGGTTCATGGGTCTCACCAAGCATGGCTCACCCGTGGACTCATATCCTGACCAAACTTTGCCTGTCCCTAGGGAGGTGCCCAATGATTAGGACTGGGGCTGCCCTTTTATCCCCACCTGCTCTTCTTCTGGCTGGGGCCCTGGGGTGGGTCCTGACTGCCAAGGGAGCCCCTGGTGCTCCTGGCCCCCTCAGTCAGTATGGAGCCACCTGTCCATGCAGTATTTGAAGAAACCTCCACCATATTGGACCAACAGTAGAATGGTCACTTTACTGCAAAAATCTTGCTCACACTGTCCAGTAAAGAAGTCCACAAGTCAAACAAAAGTTTGACTGACTTGTGAAACAAACTGTGAGCCTCAAATTTCTTACAACTTGGAAAGTGCATTATTCTGGGTATGTCATTGCAGCGATGTGGTGTTTCTGTGCTGTTATTTGGCATGACATCTGGAATCCTCCATGGACATGAGAAACACACCCGGGCTAAGCATGTGCTGGCATGTGCATGACTCACCTGGATAACTGAATCTAGTAACTGTGCAATGTTTTGTTCATGCTCCATTTCTTCCTTGTGCTGCTGTAGAGTCCTATGTCAATAAATAAGCGTTTTCTTCTTTAAGTAACCCAAGCAACTGACACAGTAAAGGCTCAGATCAGCAGTTCAGGAAGGAGAGTATGATGGAGCAGTGGGAGCGGACTACTGTGCAAGGACTGATAAGCCAGACACTGAGGGTGACAGGTGGTGGGACAGAGCACAACCTCACAGTGCCCAGGCAGTGGGGAGAGGAGGAAGCAGTGACAGTAGCTGGTGACAGCCAGGAGAACATGCACGCACATGGGGATGAGGCCATGCCATACAAAGCTGGGAAATTAAGCCTGTGAGTCAGAGTTGTGTGTAGGGATGTGCATGGCCACAAACAGGAGCCCAGGGATACCTGCAGCAAGCCAAGGACAGGGGCTTGAACCACTTTGATGAATATCCCAGGGGAAGCAGGGACCATCTTCCAGGAGGCTTCTCCCAGCTCCTGCTCATGCAGCTCGTCTCCAAGCTACTTGGGAGCACATTTGCGCCATGTCAGAGTTGGCATAAGCACAGGTGGGCAAACCCAGAGGAGAGGGAATGGATGGTGAAAAGAGGTTGCAGAGTCTCTTGGTGCACTGGAGGTCAAAAGTGAGTGCAGCTGTTTCTCCAAATGTTGTACTTCTACAATGACTAAGGTAGTACGCAAGGAGTCCATTTATAAATATTTTAGCAAGCTGATACTGAGAAGGATTACATAATTATTATCATAAATGTTTGGAATTCTCCAAGATGGACTTACAGAAGGCTTGAACTTCCTGTCCAATCTCACAAATGATAGAAGACTAGGAGTGTCAGGAACTAAAAAGGACTATCTAAAGAATGCTAAGTAGGAAATTAGAAATTCAGCATAAATCTTGGTAACCTTTTCATAGTGTGAAGGGCCTGGAGATCTTATGAGGAGTGATTGAGGGAGCTGGGACTGTTTAGTTTGAGGAAGAGGAGGCTGAGGGGAGACCTCATCGCTCTCTCCAGCTCCCTGAAGGGACATTGCAGAGAGGTTGGTGCCGGTCTCTTCTCACAGGTAATTGGTGACAGAACCAGAGGGAATGGCTTCAAGCTACAACAGGGTAGATTTAGACTGGACATTAGGAAAAAAATCTTCACATAAAGAGTGGTGGGATATCAGAATAGGCTTACCAGGGATGTGGTTGAGTCACCATCCCCGGATGTGTTTAAGATTCGCTTAGATGTGGTGCTGGGGGATATGGTTTAGAGGTGAACTTATAGAATAGGGTTAATGGTTGGACTCGATGTTCCCAAGGGTCTTTTCCAATCTCAATGATTCTATGATTCTATGCTTAAGATATGAACAAAATACACTATGAAGGAGGAAGACCATTAAGTCCTCTTAGTTTAGAACTATCTCTGGTTTTGTGGTTCGTTTTTTGTTTGTTGGTTGTTTTGGTTTTGGTTTTGTTTTGTTGTTGTTGTTGTTGTTTTTCAGAGACAGATGCAGCATTGTCAGAGTGACCTTCACTAATATGATTCTTTTAAAAGATAGACACTTAAAGGAAGGTGTCATATTGCGAGAGATTCTGTCTGCCAGCTCAAAAGCAGCCTCTTCTGCTCCATATATGGTCAGATGGCGATTTTTCAGAGTATAAATTGTGGTAGTGGTTTTCCAAAAACTTTTGGAATCCTTTGACACCATTCCTGTATCCTTTTATTGGAAAGTTTGACTGGTAGGTACTAAAATGCTTTCCGTTCCACTTAGTTTATACCTATTGAGGTTTTTTGCTCAGGGACAAAAATTTCTTCAGTATTTAGAATACAAGTCTGGTTAATATAGAAACTCTACTGCATAGAGGCAGAGCATATTTATTCTCAAATCCAGGAATTTGATAACTTGCTCAAGAACCTTCTGAGAAATAGTTATGCATTATCAGGCTTCCAGATGCTTTTCATATGGTGAATATGCAAAGCACAGCATGCAGTATGTATAGGCTTCATTTTGTGTATGAAGTTAGACATATTGCAGAGATTATTTTATCAAATATATGAGATAAAGTAACTGCACTCAGTAAATGCTCACAAGTTCCTTCCAGAGTCTTTGTTAATTAGCTACTTGATCTTTTTACTTACTGGTCTCCAGGTCACTATTCAAAACATAGAGACATTTAAACAGAAATAATAAATTACTATCTGAATAGTTATATTCTTTATAAGCTATAATCAAGCTGTCTGTTTAATATAAATATTTTTAATGTAGATATGTTTAATGTTTCACTAGTATACCATTTCAATGCAGAATAGCCTCTTTGCAGAGAATTCAGACTGTCACTGGATGTTTAAATTTTCAGTGTCTGTTACCATGGCAACAAGAATTGACTCTGGTACCCACTGTGTTCAACATAAATTAATTTAAAGACATAGTATCTTGAAACATTTCATTATCTTAACAAAATTCTGCTTTTCATTAGATGTATTGCAGTAAGAAATAGCTATACTTGAAATAGCATAAAAAATGCATCAACTCAGCTAATTATTATTTTTACTTCCAAAATTCAATAAGTTGAACTTAATAAATAATGTATGCATGGAAGATTGTTCTTCCATTTCTTATGAAACTATACTTTTAAAATAATATAACTGATAAATTTTATTCATTCTTTACTTTAAATTCCTCTGCTTTCAGGTTACAATCTCAGTGCTTCAAATCTGCATGTTAGACTGACGAAACGAAATGGTATTATTTGCAATTTCCTCAAATCACCTGGTTCTTCAGTAGTTTGGTCATGCTTCTATGTAAAATGATAACTTTGTCTTATGTCTAATTTTATCCTATCATTTTGTATGAAAAAAAATATCTGTAAAATACAGCTTTTTTATTTTTTTAAAATGAAACATAGCTCATTATGTGTGAGATGCCTTGGGATTCTCATGGCTATAAATAGGATTAAGGAAAGAAATGTATGCAGTAAATGAGGAAAGATTGTTCCGGCAGGCATAACAATTTTTTTTTTTTCTGTTGATATTTGTAAAGTCAATCACTGACAGCTTAATCTATGCGCTTATACGGGTAACTAAAAAGAACAGCTTATGATGTCTGGTTTTGTATAGGGTTCCTTGGTTCAGGAGACTGTCAGTGATCGTGTTTTGCATAATGTTGTTGACGTTTAAAAAAATTTTTGTGGTTTAACCTTCCTGATACAGGTAGGTCCTATATTATTTTATTCCTTATGATTTTTACAGTACAGTACACTTGTCATAAGACTAATGCTGAAACAGTTAGTTGGAAGTGCTACATTTCAGTTTTATCCTATGTTGAAAAGATTATGTAATGTTTTTCTAAAGATGCAGGTATCTGAAAAAATCCATTCTAAAACAAGCAAAGTGAGTGTTTTTCTAGACATTCAAAGTCTTCTTAAATTATTATTTATTCTGGAAATCTTAAAAAAAAATCCCAGTTCAATCTGAACAATTGCCTTCTAGATATTGAATCTTACATAATGAAACACTGCAATAAATCATGCTGTTCAGATTTTAGTTCATTTCTGTGTGGAAAACACTTATTAATATTTAAAGCTCTAGAAATTACTGCTGAAATTTAGATGTTAATGTCTCTTGGTGTCTCTATGTGACTAGCAGTTGTAACTTTGCCATATTGACACATACTGTAATAAGACATTTAAGAAAACAGAAATCTGCTGCAGCTCTGCATGACTTATTTGCACTAGCCACACACATTCATTAATAACCCAGCAGAGACAATGAATCTGAACCTAAGGTTGCTGTGGGGATTTGTGTTGCAACATTTTCTACTGTTAATGGCTGCAAACTTCCCACATTTGGATTAAATCTTCTAAACACCTCTATTTCTTAATGAGTATGCTGTCACCTATTATGTTAAATCTTCTGTAAAGAGCTGCAAAGAAAAAAGGGTCAGATAAGCTATTCTCATCTGTCACTGATGAAACAATTGCAGTCTTATAAATGACTTCATTTTGTAAACTAGAAGTGAAATAGAATCTTCTCGGTCCTGAATTACTGAAAGGGTTTTTCTTTTCAGTTGAGTAAGCAGTAGGTATGATAGAGCTCACAGTGAAGTTGTAGAGTCATAAGAGTGTGTTCTTACACAAATGTGGATTTAACTATCACAACAGTAAGCACCTTCCATAACAAAGAACTGTATTGTCAAGTCCACTATGGATAGTTGATGGACTCGGTTTGTTGTGTTCTTCTTTTCCTTGATTAAAGAATTGGTTCTTTAGTATTAGCCAGGTCTTCTTGCAGTAGGCAATGATAGGCTCCCTTAAAATGCCACAGAATCCAGTGTCTTTTATTTGTGGTGTTAGTTTTTTTAAACATCTATCTGATCAGGGATCTTTCATCTGACTATTCACAGATTTTTTCTTTAAACTATTTATTAATCTTAAATTAATTTCCCCTGTTACAAGTAGATATACAGATTGGTGCCTCTTTAAGACAGGCAGTTTGTAATAGAATCCTCCCCCTCAGATATATTTACAGAATAGGTATGAGGCTCTGGAGGTAGAGGGGAATGAAGATGGAAACAAGGATCCATCCAGTGAGTCACCCAGGCCGTGTCACTCACCCCACACCTTAGGACTTCTTCAATGAGGAAGAAAAGAAGGGGAATGGTAGCAGACGACTCTCTTCTGAGGGGAGCAGAGGGGCCCATTTGGAGACCTGGCCTATCCTACAGGGAAGTCTGCTGTCTCCTTGAGACTTGGGTTAGAGATGTCAAAATGAAGCTCTCTGCTCTGGTGCAGCCCTGTAATTATTACCTCTTGTTAGCTCTCCAGGTTGGTAATGATGGGTTTGCAGAGAGAAGTCCAAAGTCAATTAAGAAGGACTTCAAGGCATTGGGGGTACTAGTTGAAGGCTCAGGTGCACAGGTGGTGTTTTCATCAGTCCCCCAAGTGCTAGGGAGACACTGAAAGAGGGTGGAAAACCCACCTGCTTAACATGTGGCTCAGCGACTGGTGCCA
>WEIS01035183.1:0-13203 GCA_013389965.1 Todus mexicanus
CTCACCTCCCCCTGTAACCTGTGTGCCATCGATATGGAGGCAGTGAACAGGATTCATCATTTTTATTAGTACTCGGGGTCAGTCTGGGCCGTCTTTACAACTGTCACCATTTGTTACCCAGGTGTCAGCCTCCTCGGGGTTGGAGTGAGACGGCACGACATTGAAGGCTGTCATAAATGCCTCCAAGAATAACTCTTACAGACAGAATGGCAAGGGTTTAAGGTGCAGGATGATGGGATTGTCTGGGGAGAGAAACTAATAGCGAGGGCTATAATGAAAAAAACCCAACAACCAACCACCAACCACCCAGCCCAGGGGATTTCTGCTTTCTTGTGATCTACTGAAAAATGGAATTTGTGCTTTCCTGCGATCACAGCCCCCCCCCCCCCCCCCCCCTTCATTCCACGCAGCGCTCCAGACCTCACCAGAGTCGAGCAGCCTTAGGCTCAGGATTTAGCACTGCCTTTTGGGGCTGTAGAAACCGTAAGGATGGTCCCTTCGTGACTGCAAAAGATCATGAGATTTCAAAATATTTGGAGATATTTATTTTGCTTGATATACTGCCTGATTTTCATAACATTTCTGGCACCAAAGGTGGGGTAGGTAGGTTGTTTATAGTTTTCATTATTTGTCTCCCTGGAAACAAAGGCTGGCAGCCTTCACTGGGCGGCAGAAACCTGAGTCTCTCCAAGGTGATGAGCCTGGGCACACCATACGAGGCTGGAGAAGTGCAAAAAGGAAGAGGCGTCCACATGTGGCAGACAAAAGCACGACGTCTCCTGTGAGCTGGTTTTGATAAATAAATAAGTGGCTTGATAAATAAATAAATCAATCACTTGGCACTGGCAGTTGTTGGGTGTTAACGGTAACAGAAACCCCACAGAGCTGGATGACAGAGGAGGTATTCAAGTACCCAAGAGGAAAAGACCATCCCTGCAGCTCACCTTGAACCACTGCAACTGAATTACCACTCTTGATGCCCAGACCCCTCGGTGCTTTGAGGTAGCTTCCAATTTCTATCGATTGCCCACTGTCCTTTCCTTGCAAAGGCACAGGGGCTTCGTCCCCATTGTCATGCAAAATATGTGCAATAGTTGGTTCACACTACCTGGCTTTTAAGGGGGAGGGGACACTTCTACCTTGGCCCCGCCTTCTCGCAAAACACCACGCTGAAGAGAGACTTTCATGTCTAGAGAAAGTTATCCTGGGTCATTTTCAAAACTATCTTTTTGTTTTCTTAAGCCTGGTTTCTTTTTTTTTTTTTTTTTTTCTAATTTCAATTTCTAATTCCATTCTTTTTTTCTCATTTCCCTCCGCTGCATGAATCTGCACAGTTGGATTCAGAGATAAAAAAGGTATAAGTAAACTTCTTTGAGTTGCGAAAGTTGAAAGGGAAACCTCAAAGCTCCTCTCCCGCTTCCATCAGGTACCTGCTGCTGCAGCCAGCATTCTGCAAACACCCGTGTCCAGGCATAGCCTTGCTCAGCCGGGAGCATTTAGCAGATGGCTGCCAGTGTGTCATGACCGAAGGACAGCAGATGACAACTCAACATGGAGCAGAGATTTATCAGCTCTCAATCAGCTAACGCTGCCGTCCTGGCCCACCGTGCCTTGTTTCCTGGAGAGATGCTGATACTACTCTGCACTCATGCTAATAAAGCTGGACCTGGCAGTGCTACTTATCTCTTCTCGAACGCATTTAGGCATATAAAGGTGAGTACAACATACACATCCATATCATCTCTTCTTCTCTCAGGGACACAGCTACGGGGACCTGTGCTGGCTGATAGCCCCCCATGCGGGGCACAGTTTTGCACACACACTTGTACACATGCCTCGGAGAACTGCGTGTACAGACACCTGCTGACGTGAACACGGATGTCTATACATGCCTGCACTTACCCAGCCCAACAGTTGGCCCAACACCAGTAACAAGTGTTCAGGATTTCTTTCTTCTTTTTTTTTTTCTTTTCCTTTTTTAAAATCTTTTTTTAATTGATGCTAAAAGCCTCAAGGGAACCACACTGATGGGGTTTGCATCCCTCTGGTGATTTCTGCCCATCCCACCCCCCTACACACCTTGCACCAAGCAGTCCAAGTCCTCTGTGGGCTGTAGCTGAGTATTTACTCCAGCAGAGACCATGGGTCCAGTGAGTCCACCCTGTTGACAGGAATGAAGGAGAAGCATCTGCTGAGTCCTCTGCTGGATGCATCCACTGTCTCTTCCAGGTGCCTCCTGCACCTGCTGCAGAGGCACAGCTCAGCTGCAAGGCCCCGCGCCAGCCTCCACCAGGCAGATGCTGTAGGTTCCCATCTATCCATCCCCAGGTGAGTTGATTGAGAAACGCTATCTTAAGATACTAAGGCTCATTTTTTTTCCAAAAAATATCTCTATTTACACAAGACAATAGAATCTGAGCAGCTTTCCCCCCCGCCCCAAGAGACTTTTGCCAAACAGAGCCGCTGCTGGACCCATGCGCTGGTCCCTATTTACAGGCAACAGCTTTGCTCAAGAGTACTCTGCCAGCAAGTTCAGCTTCTGCTGGTGTAAGGACTGCTTCTTAGTCTCTCTTTTCTTCCCTTATTATCTCTCCACACAGCTGGGTCTGTATCTACAACGGGGACCTGGATCCAGTGGGGTCGCCTTTATACAATCCAGCCTGTGAGCATGGAGAGGGGCTTAGGATGGGGGTTGAGTATGCTCAGCCATCCTTAAGTGTTTTCAAGTTGTAAAGCCAAAGTTTGGAGCAGACGAAATGGATTTCTTATTGCGAAAGACTTTTTTTTTTTTTTTTTGGCCCATTCTGCTCATCTCAAAAAAACAAAGCGAGTGACCAAGCAACGAGGGCACTTCCCAGGGCGCTGCCATGCATGGGGCAGCGGGAATCTCAGTCAAGCTGTTTTCTCCTTGGGTACACGAGGATCTGCCAAGGATTTTAGTTGAAGCTAGTTTCTCCAGCCTCTGTTGCTGTGTGATCCCAAGTGAAGGATGGGTAAACTGAGGCACAGAGGAGCTGAGGTGGTGCACTGGCATGGGCTCTCTGGAGCAGGCTCGTCAGGTGCCGTGGGTGCTAGATGACACTGTCTTCCATGGTGACTCGCCTGAAGACCGGCTCTTGCTTGGGTGTCCTTACGCTTTCTGTGGAGAACAAGGGGAGAGCAGGTAAAGCCCCAAAGCAGGACCCTGCAGCCGCCACCAGCTATTTTAAACACCATTTCCACCTTCAAACCAACCACGGGATGCTGAGCTTGCCTTGAAAAGGAAGGCTTGCTCAGAGCAGTTGAATGTATTTATGGGCCGGCATTTCATCAGGAACCTTGTCCCACCCTTGTTGCTGAAGCAGGTGGTACAGATTTGCCTGGCTTTGTCCTCACACCAGCCAGTTATTTGTTAAACTGCGTGAGGACCAGCAACATCAGCCACTGTTGCCCATTGTTCTGCAGATGGAGGCTGGCACCGAAGTGCCTCTTTTCTCCTCTATGTTTAGCCTCGCTCGAGGAAGGAGACACCACAGCCGAAACGCATTCACCAGCTTGTACCAGCCCAATAAGGCTTGTTTGAGCAAGCTGTGTTTTTTCTAGCTGTCCCCTACCACCGTCCAATAAATAGTCAGTATAAATGACTGCAGAGTAAACAGATCTGTTTTACTATCAGACATTATCTGAAGGGCACTTCACTTCCCGAGTGCTCTGCTTTACAGCTGCCTCTATAATCATTGCAGCCCCAGGGAGGAAAAATGCCTCCTTTTACACGTGCAGGTTGGGAAGAGGCAGCCTTGTGCAATTTGGGGTAAACACATGCATGCTTTTTCATAAATAATATTTCAGGGAGAGGTTAAGATAGGCTAGACACATTCAAGAAGAATTAAGAGTTGTCCTGGAGCTATTTTCTAAGCCTTAATCATTTCACCCCCACCTCCCACCCACCCAAGGGCCAGTAAATCCGTGCTGCTCTGCGTGGCAGCACTGAAAATATTGCGGGGAAAGTGGGGGGGGGGGGGGNNNNCGGCAGATGCGAAAAAGGGGGGGGGGAGGGGGGGGGGGGGGGGGGCAGAGCCATCAACTTTTCAGACATCTCCCAGCTTGGCTATTTTGGCTGTTCTTTTGTTTGGTTTCATTTGTTTGTTGGTTGTTTTGGGGTTTGTTTTGTTTTGTTTTGTTTTCCTGAAGAGGAGGGACTTCCATCCTCTCCTTGTTGCTGGTATATTTTTATTTTTTTATGCCTTTTCTCCTTCCGTTTCGACCGCTGCGTTCTCGGCAGGCTGCTTTGCGTTGCAGCGCGAACTGCTAGCAGCTAAAAATGCCTAGGTGCACAGGGTATTTCAGGAGGGAAATAAAAAAAAATAATCCAGAAATCCACCTATTTAATGTCAATATCAGATGATACCAGTAGCAGTTTAAGCGCTGAGACCTTTTATCCGTCTTTTTGAACGCTAGCAATGCGCGCAAGGAGGAGGGCGAGGCGAAGGCGATGGAAGGGCAGAGCCGAGGTGCTCGCACCAAAAGCAGCTCATCTATTTATTCGAGAGGGACCCTCTCAATATAAGGGCTGCTGAGGTGCCCGGCAGAAAACTATATAAACTTCTTTCGTAATTTTTTTAAGGTGAGGAAAGCAGGGGCTGGTAAGAGCAGGCCCCTGGCAGCCGCAGCAAGGCTTCGGCCTACCTCAAATTGGCCTCTTGTCACTAATCCTGCTCAAGCCTCTGATCACCTCTGGTGGCTCACAGAAAATGCCCAAGAAACTGCTTTGGGCACATTTCAGCCAAAGGATGAAGCCTTGCCAGAAATGAGGGGCTTTTTCTTTAANACAGTAAGCACCTGTAAGAAGCTATTCTGATGTGAAGAAGGAAGATTTCCAAGCTATCCTGGCTAGTCTCAATATTTCAGCATTATAAAGACCATCCCTTCTGAACTGGGATGTCGTACGATCTGGTGTACGAGCCCTAGGGCTTGCCAAAGCTCTTGGAAGAGCAAAAAACTGTCCCTACACCAGCTGCCTGAGCTGAGCAAAATGACTCTCGGTGCAGAGCTGGGGATGTTGCTGCCCTCCTGGGGGTACCCCTTTGGGTCCTCTCCCCTGGCCGTGCTACTGAAGTCCTTGCCGAGGACGGCCCCCACTAACATGCCCGCTGCTGCATTCCCTGGGAGCATTAATCACCAATTTTATCTGGTTTCGGCTTTACGCTGTGGGATGTTCTCCACATCATTACTGGAGAGTCTGCGACGACATGACATTTATATAACGTTCATGAGCACAGACTATTTAAACCTTAAAATATTCATTAAATAAAATTTCCATAGAGTCTAGCTGAATGCGGCAGGTAGCTAAAAATAAAGTACTTTTCTTTCTAAACGTAAGGAGGAGATCAGTGTGACCGATGACCAGGACAGTCCTCTTAGGCTTTCCTGAGATAGCTCTTCATAAGATGAGCTATCTTTTTCTCCCTGTTGTCTAGGCAAGTCTGTGGTGTATTATATTCCTCACAAACTAGTGAGATCAAGAGCACATGGGACTGTGTGAGAGGGAGGCCAGAGAAGAGGGAAGGGGGATGAAGACAATAGGGACACACACACAGAGACACGTAAGGATCCTCCAGAGCTCAGCGCCTCCCACCGCTGCTACCATTTGCCCCACAACCCTCACTGTTCATTACCTGGGGGCAGGGAGGAAGGATTAAAAAAAAATGGTTAACAACCACAGATTTCAGGGAATTAAACGCAATCAACAGATGGAAAGGAGCAGCACCATGGTAAAGTAATATTGCCTACACACTGCCTCTAAAGCTGTGACAAATACTCCTCATTCCCAGCAGCCCCTCAGCCTACATAGTCTTTCTTGGCATGTCTTTCCCCTTATGTCTCTCCTTCACATGTTTTTGGGGAGATCTTTACAGTCTCTTATGGCTCTTGGAGAAAACGGGCAGGCATTGCCTGTTGGGAGCCAAAAGTGTCCTTAAGCAGTAGAAAACAAAGTGATTGCACAGTAGACCGGTTTGTCGACTCATTACAGGGCACTCTGTGATGGGACTACACAGGAAAAATAAGGCAGCCCTGTGCAGATTAGAAGGAGCAAGAGAAAAAATAAAAGTCACAACTTGCTGAAGCATCCCAAGACGATTTCCAGGAAAATGCGAGGCGTGGAGCCTCACACTTCTCCGTCTCTCTCTCTTCCCATCTGCAAGCAAGGCTTTCCGAAAGGACGCCTCAGGCAAGGCATTTCCATTGACAACCCTCACTCCAAACACGCCCAGCAACCCCTACCTCCCAAAGGTGGTCCTGTGTCTATGTATCAGGGTGATGTTTCCCCTCTATTCTGTCTGGTTTTCATTCAAAACAAGGTGCTTATTGCAGCTGAATGACGAAACCTTAATTTCTCCCTACAAGGAAAACCTGTGGGTTGTGGGGTTGGTTTGTTTGTTTGGTTTTGGTGGGTTAATTGGGGGTTTTTTGGTTGGTTTGGGGGATATTTTTGTTTGCTGTTTGTTCTTCAGTGGATTCTTTGTGTGTGTGTGTGTGCATGTTAAAGCTTTACGAGAGAAGATCCCTCAGTACAGGGCCGATTATCCCCTTCAACCTAGCTTACAAAGTTCGGTGCCTCAAGCACAGGCAAGGATTTAATACCATAATCGCTACTGCCTCTTCATTAAGCTGTTTTTCTCACATCTCTGCCTTGGCTTAGCATTAAGAAATGCCTTAGAAGTTTTGTAGCTCTCCCTCCTATCCCAGGAGCGTTTTAGGCCCTGGGGACATTGACTTGAGTTTCACATGCCGCAGTCTGCGCAGAAGACACCGCTACATTGCCAGTCACAGAAGAATTGCATCTACCAAGCTACTTATCAACACGCAGAAACCTTCAATATGCCCATAATCAGCTATATCACACAACAAAAGCCTGTCTTCACAGGGAAGAAGATGACAAAAATAATCCCCGTCCTGCTCCCTCCTCAACTAAATTACAGTATTAAATTGTTCTTAGCTTAATATAATTAATAATATCTATTTCGCCTCTGCTTTGTGATTCAGCTGTTTCCAAAGCTGTAAGAAGTACCAACAGTGAATCCTGTGGTACCAGAACAGCCTGAGGACAGAAATAATCAGCTTGGAAATAAACAGTGAGGTTTTTTTTACAAAGCGCTAATAGGTACGGTAGGCTGGCAGAGAGAAGCTCGAATGAGAAGGGATGGAGAAGAGGGAACAAACAGCCTGCCCACTGATAAATCCAAAACACACAGAAAGGCTGGGGAAGAACCATTCGGAGTAAAGAAAGTCAAAAATGTTTCGGTAGGATGCAATCATCCCACAGCAACTCCACCACTGGGTTGTTCCTGCATAGTTTCAGGCATGCTGGTAAATGCTGTGTTGATCACTTGCCTCGCATTTTATCATGACAATATTTGCTATGGTGTATCTCACCCTCTGCATTAATTTAATCCTGCCGTGTCCCTGGAAAACTGTATTTTTTTAGTCTACTACAGTAAATGGGTTTTTACTTTCTCCAGAAGAAGAGGCACTTCAAGTATCTCAAGCCTCAGCTGCCTCTGTTGGGCTGCTACATGGATTGGTATGACCATGTGGGGCATCGCCCTACTACACGCTGCTCAGCTCCGTTGCTGCTGGCATTGAAGATAAAATGGAACGGGGAGGAAGCACCAAGAGCAAGAGCATGACCCATCTGGCTGGCGGCTGTTTTGCTTTGAAGCCAGGTGATTCCTAATCTCCTGGTGGGAAACGCTCCCTTCCTAAAACCCAGCCCTGACAAAAGGCAGAGCTGCAATCAGTGCTTGGTCAGAAATGAAGTTTCCTCCCCAAGATATTTTGGCCTGAGTTCCTGGCTGCAGGAAGCATTTCAGACTACGCAAACCAGATGCTTTTGTAGGCCACAAACACCATCACCCCCTGGTTCTAACCACCTGACAAGCCCCTGCTGAGCAGCACCAAGCAGAACTGCCCCACGTGAGGACAACCCTAGAATCGAGCAGAGCTGCTCTGCTGCTGCATTCATCCTCCAGCACGAGAATGTCTTGTGGGAATCACACGCCTGCTCCAAAGCCCTTGGCTTTCACCCAGCTTGACAGGAGTGGAGGAAGCCTGGATGGAGGCAGCACCAGATCCCAAAGCCCAAGGCATAGGAGGACTTTGAAAAAACTCTGTACTAAAAACTGGTACCGAGTATATTGAGAGGTGGTTATTTTTGCCATCAATCTTTCTATTCTATTTCGTAGCTTTCTTTGCCATCAAACTTTCCAGTCTATTTCGTGGCTTCTAAATCCTGATGATGAATCCTAACTGCTCCCAAGAGACTTGACGTGGGAGGCTGGAGGAGAGCGGCAAAGAACCAGCGGGCCAACCAGCGGTGGCAGGAGGGGGAGGGCGATGCGGCCAAGGTCAGCGATGGCACTTTGCGTACGCTCGGAGCAAGAAAAGAAAGACACAGCAAACGACGACTGAGGAGGCCTAACGGGGACTTGTTTTACTCTTTGACATGCTACCAGCAGTTTTTAATCTCAGAGGAATCAAAATTTAAAAAAAAATATTAATAAAATAAAAAAAAAAATCAAACCGAATCATTACAATGATTAAAAGGTATGACACATGAAATACTACACTCAAATCATCCGCGTGTCGTTGGCTAGGTTATACAGTAGGCACAGTTACCGACCTAGAAACACCTGCAACAAACGTGGACTAGTGATGTTCTCACCCCCTAGCCTGGCATTTCTACTCAGCCGTCGCTGCGTAACCTTTGTGCTTAACTTGCTCAGATTAGGCCTCCTTTCTTTGGCATTGCTCACCCATGCCATAAAGGAGCGGAGACTCATACTGAAGACAGTAATAGAGAGAGAGGAACAACAGCAACAACAAAAAAAGAGAAATTAATCGTACAGTACATACATACAGTATCTTCTAAATTGTGATCAGTTGTTTATTGGTTGGCAAACAAGCTTCACTTTTACAACAAATATTAGTAATGAGGTCATTCAACTGTTGAGACCGTACAAAATGGACCATAAATTAAAAAGAAAAAAAGAAAAAAAGAAAAAGAATTCATACTCTGTGCTGCTAATTTACCTCCAGAAAGCTTATGTTACTTAAAAATCCTGTCAAATAAATAAATTTCCTGTTAGGAAAAATAATGAACAGAAGGCTTGTGTTTGTTTGTTTGTTTTTTTATCTTTTTTTAAATCACTGCAAAGTACTTTTTAGCTCACTATGCGTCAATCAATTTTCCTCTTACCCACTGCAGTACAAGTGCCTACGTCGGGGACCAGACAGAGCCATGAAGGCCCTTTGCTCCTCCAGGGCAATGGTCGCCTCCTGTAGGAGCCCCACTACGACCATTAAAAAAACCCCTCTGGGCTCCCAGCTGCAACCCTCCGGCCTGGCTGAGGGGCCGCTCGCTAAAGACGCTTCGCAGGATCATTGTCGCGATCGGTTGTGCACTGCCAACGGGAAAGTTTGCCCTGCTCTAGTCTGCCAAAAGGTCTGCTGGCAACACGCCGGCTGAAGAAAGTTAAGACGGTGAGAAAAATAAAAAGACTGCCTTGGCTGAAAAGACGTGGCGATGGTGTTGTTCCTAAATATGGTCCTTGGAAAGGAACGTTTGGGATTTTTGGTTTTTTTCCCCAGTGAGATTTGTTGTTTTTTTTTTAACCAGAATGGGGAGGGGATGGAAGGGAGGGGCGGTGGAAGAGGCAAAACAGAATTAAAAACAAAGAAAAAGAAAAAAAGAGGAGTTATGAAAAACCTTGCTCCTACTGGTAGACAAACTTACAAGACCAGCACAACAGAAAAAAGTTCTTTTTTTTTTTTTTTTTTTTCCACTACATTAACAGGGACGCAAGTTCTGGAGGAACAGAAAGCAGACTATATGTGCAATGCTAGTATCTGTACATTACATAGAAATTGTTCACTTCTCTTTTTCTGCCATTAGTTTTTTATCATCCGTTAATACAGCAAAACGTAAAATATGTCTTTAGCACAGAATTCTAGGATTCCCTTCCACCTCATTAAATTTGCTTTTTGTTTTTTGCTTGCTCCCGCAGCAAAGGGCGCTGTGGCGAAACCAAGTTGTGAGTGACCAAAACCCATGACGTGATCTGGATTGGTAAGAAAGAGTTTTGCTAGCTTGTTCTTGTGCAACGCTCCCGCCTAAGATGCGTCATCGCTACTAGTTTCAAATGCACGTTTTTGGCCTTTGATTTATTTATTTTTCTTGCCTTTTTTTTTTGTTTGTTTTTTTTTTGAAATAATTTTTATTTTTTTTTTAACTTATTTTTCCTATTCCCTCTTCAATCAGGTCCTCGGTATTAAGAGCAACACAGCATCAAGGACTGTTTAAAGAAACATGGCATAACTCGAGAAGGCCACAAAGTGTGCCATTATCTACCTCTTTCATTAACATAATGAAGTCTGGAGGGAAGGAAGAAGAAGGGGGCGAGAAGGGGGAGAGGAGGGGAGGGGGTGGGGGGCAGCAGTTACTGTCCTCTCCGGGCCAGCCTAAAAATTCCAGTAAAAAAAGTCCGAGAGTTTCCTTTTGAACAGCATGAAGATTTAGGAGTACACACAATATTACCACTGTTTGGATTAACTCAGAACAGTAAACCGAGCGTTTCGGAGGGGCTTTTTGTTGTCTCTTTGCTTAATTTTTGCTGAATCTTCTATAGACTAGTGACCAAGTGAGCAGGTCCTTTCGCACTGCCGTCCGGGGGAGTTCCCTCTTTGTTTGGCGGGACTATAAAACCATCGCTGCTGCCTCGACCTAGCTGGTAGTAAGTGTGTAGCTGATGGACGTGGTTCCTGGAGCCAAGGTTGGGCATGCTTTTGTAGTAAACATCGTCGGCATCACCGCCCCCGCTTTTGGCTGGCGGAGGATCGGTCTGGGTGCTGGCGGTGACGCTTTCCGTCATGGGCATGCCGGCCAGCGCGGGCATACTGGTGTAGAGAGAATCCCTGTTGGGCGACTGGAGGTCGTCCGTGTGCTCATTGGTCAGCAAGGGGAAAAAGCTCTCGCTGTTGTCTTGCGGGATGCGCCGCCGGCTGTAGAGGTGGGGCTGGTGGTTGTCTTCTGAGTATACCCGGGGGGGCAGCAGCGGGGCGTCCGACTCCTCGTGTATGAGCTCCAGGCCCAGGCTCTCCTCGTGGGTGAAGGAGGTGGCATCGTCCAGCACGATGGCGTCAT
The DNA here is from genome assembly GCA_013389965.1 of Todus mexicanus. NCBI lineage: Eukaryota > Metazoa > Chordata > Aves > Coraciiformes > Todidae > Todus > Todus mexicanus. The sequence continues at coordinate 11,180 of WEIS01035183.1, forward strand.
CCTCGCTCCCACCGCCCACACTGTTGACGAGTTTGTTCATCAGGTTGCGGCTCTGCTCGCTTGAGCGCTCGTGGTTGTTCAGGTAGGAAGGGATGTAGTTGGAGGTGAGTTCCTTCAGGATCTTTTTCTCGAGGGCATTCTCAGTGTGGTTGTACCCACGGTCAAGGATTTGCACGCAGTTGCTGAGGTACTCGCTGCTGGCGATGCTGTAGCTGTTGCCGTGATTACCATTCAGTGGTAGAGTATCCGTGACACTTGTATCCCTGGCATTGTTCAGAAGCCCCTCTGAAAAACATTACACAAGAGAGGGTGACTTGTACAAACAGGACACTCACGCGGGACGTGCACACTCAAACCCCCTTCCTAGACTGCCGCGACTGTTAGGGCTCGGCAGTGAGGAGAGAGTGTCGCAGCCAAAATAGGACGGTGCAGCTCCAGCCAAGTGCCTTAAGGTCTTCCCACTGAAAAAAATGGAAAGCACCATCAAGTATGTGACTCGATGCTGCAATAGCTGGTGGGAAGGAATAACCCTCTCCTGGTCACTACCTCCTACGGTCCTCGCACTTTGCTCTATGTATTCCCAGGGGAGCTCAGAAACAGATGACCCTGGGCTGGTCCCAATTGCCTCGACTCCAGGCACTTTGGAGGAAGGAAGCAATTCCCCCCAGCCGAGGGAAAAGTATTTGCAGCCCAGGTTCATCGTTACCCAAACTTTGTTTGGGAGCGCATCCTTCCTAGAGACAAAAAATCAATTTGTTCTCTCCCTTTGCCGGGCAGGCTGCCAGGGGAAAGGCATAAGGCCTGAATGGCAGGATTTGGGGATTAGCAAGGTGGAGGCACAAAGTGCTTCCTGGCCCAGGCTGTTTTGGTACGAGGCTCCCGGCACAAGGACAAAGCCAACATGGTTTACTCCACGCTGGCCTGTGAGGATTTGCTAATACAATGATGTTGGAGGCAGCTGCTGTGGGGGTCTCGCAGAGCCTTTCAAAACAGCTCCCATTTCATTAGCAAAGTTAAAGCAGAGGGTTCAGTGGAGGCTGCAGCAAGTAGCATCACCACCGCAGTACAGTGGGCTCGGGGGAACCTGCGAGGAGTAATGGGGCCTTGGGGTACCCCTCAACTAACTGCTTATTGCACCTCCGTAGGGGGGTCAGCACTGTCAACAGAAGGCTGGAGCTCAGCTCTTTCCCCACATGCTACAGGGGAGGTGGCAGGGAGGTGCTCTGAGAGCAACACAGTTCAAATGGGCAAGGGAGAAGAAAATCAGGCTGAGCAGCTAAGCCACCGCGCTTTCTTTTTTTTGCTATTATAGACCTCCTTGGAAGGAGCACAGGTGTAGGGATGCGTGAAATAACGTATCAACCCTTCAGCTAAGGGCGTGGGGACATTGCCGAAAAACGGCAGGCAACTCCCAGCAAAGCTGCAGTGGATTAGAGGAGCCATTAGCTGCCAATTTCAGATGAACGGCTGCTCATACCATGCTTGGTACATGGCATGTGTGCTTTCCGAAAATACAGGATTCGGTCTATATCTGCGATGGAGTAGTTGCTGCACGTTAAGGGCTACAAAGTGCTACTGCAGGCTTGCTTCTTGCTTTCGAGCGAAACGCCCCAAATGTGCTCCTCGCACACGTACTGGTTTCTGACTGAAGCTTAGAGGGTGCTGCTGTATTCCAGGTTCCCCAACAAACAAGGGAGTTACGCCAAAAAAAAAACCCAAAAAATCAACTAGCCATCACAGACATAGAGCGAAGCCGTTGATTTTCACAGTGGAAGCTCTCCAGCTGAGTCATGATGCTTGAGGAGTAATGAGAAGTGAGTATTTTGGGGAGAGGGCTGTATGCGATGGGTGACAGGCACAACGTATGCATTGAGGTGCTGAACGCTGCGCTTCTGCTGCCAATGCATGGACCCGGGGTTTGGCGGGGAAACCAAATGGAGGCATTTCAGGTGAGAACAGAGTGGGGTCTGCAATGAACCACGGTGTATAAAAGTGCCATGACTTTGCAAATAAAAATATGATTT
>WEIS01035189.1:0-19943 GCA_013389965.1 Todus mexicanus
AGAAAAAAAATACTTAAGACTCACCTTCTTTTCTTCACGCAGGGTGGGAAGCAGTTCCAGGCAATCATTGCTGTCGTGGAGCACTGTTCTGTTTTGTTCTGTCCTGTGTGTCATGGTGGTGTGTTTCTTGCCTTTGCTGTCAGTGCGGGGTGATGGACGTGATTTGTCTGAAAGCATTCACATGAAGGTTCCCACAGAGTTCGCGAGTCCAGAATAGTAGATGTTAGGAAAGCACAATTAAAGATAATCCTTCCTCAGGCAATCATTTAGTCTAGTGGGGAAAGGGTTAAGAAAACGTGAAATACAGAGCTTTGCAAAGATTCGTAAGAAATTCTGATGTGTGAGAAGCTGTTTTACAGGAAGGTGTACAACTGTCATTTATGGCAATGAGAAAAATGAACAGAACCATAAATTTCCATGGAAAAACCTGAGTATGTCATTATTCAATAAAATATTTTCAGATCATGATTTGTGAGGGGCATGTGCATACAGTGAGCAACACATGAAAATTAGAGTATGTTCCAAAACATACATTCCCGGTTACACTTCCATCTCTTCCCTGGATGTTCTTCCTGGTGGAGCGAGTTTCTTTGGGTTTTGTTCTGGGGTGGAGGTTTTTTGGCGTTTCTTTTCTTGAGCTGCTATCCCTGTTGGTGACTCATCTTTGCAAGCACTGCCATTATCAACCGCAGTGCTCGCTGTGGTTAACGCTGTGGTACGCGTGTTGCTCCCTTCAACATGCTAACACAAGCAATTGTAATGGGAGTGATTTATTAAAACTTATTTTATGTGAGAGAGAAAAAAAAAATTGCAGAGCTGCTGCAAGATCAAAAAATAGGCCATGTATGAAATCTGAGGACAGATCTTTTTGACAGCGAGTTCAGTTTTGTTATAAATTGGCTGTATGAGGGAAGCACAGGACTTCCAGAGAAGGATATCATTACCGACATTATTTTTTTTTTCCCTGCTGAATGGAAACACTATTGGAAGGTATAATAACTAGAAGCAAAAGAAAGAAGTAAACAAGAGTGAAAACCTTTTTGTTGTGAGGTTGGATTCTGTGGTCTGGAAGATGAGTCAGTTCCTTGAGTGGTTATGACAATTGTTCAGGCACCATCCAGAAAAAGAATAGGAAAGACATTTGTCTTAACCGATTATGAGATTCCTTCCACACTGCTTCTAAGTGAAAGTAATTTGGAACTATGAAATTGAAGCCATTAAGGTGTCAAAAGGTGATGAATGGAGACAATTTCAGCACTGTGAAGAGAGCAAGAACAGAGAGACAATCCAGGTCTAGATAGCCCTGTGAGAAGGTATGAAATAGTCCAGGGGGAATCTCAAAAAATGTGAGAGAAGGGTAGTTTTGACTCCTGAATGCTATACCATTGCTCATGATAGACTGTTTTATTTTTATATTAATAAATCATTTTAAAAGTGCATGTTTTCAGACTGTCCGGGTTGGGCAGTGCCTTGCATTTTGGTATTTATTCTTATTCTGTGACCAAAAGTTACAGTTCTTAGGCTGAACAATAGTCCCTTTTAATTCAGCTTCTATTTAAAAGAAAGAAGATCACAGGAAAATATGTAGAGCCAAGATGAAGATGTAAAAGAAAGAAAGAATGATCAGTACATGCATAGAAGAAGAATGGAAATGTCCCACCTAACGCAAATAGAAGATGCTTTTGTGGTACAGGTAATAGATGGCTTACTGGTGACACTGGCTTTTGCTTTCCCATCTGTGGCTGGCTGTTGGTTGCTGTGGGGTTGGATGATAGACACAGAAAAATGTAAAAGATTAACAAGATGAAGTCATGTGCCCTTTCCAGGCTTTGGCTTGTCCATCTAAAGGCTTTATAAAGTGATTGGTGTGGTGGAGTTTAAATAGCTTGAGAAGTCTGGGGTTTACCTTTTGTTTTGGTTTGGGTTTTTTCCAATTACTTCCTCTGGTATTAGGGTTTGTCTCTTCTCTTGTTTGACTTTTCTGATATATGAAAGAGCCATCTCAGATGGTATGTCCCTTTATTCCTCACCTTTTTTTCTAGCTTACATAATTCAAATGCTCTCACATAATTGTGTTTTCCTGTTAACCATTTGGCCAAGCTAGATAGGCATTTTCCCAAGGTTTTTCCACCCATAAAATACAGCTCTTTTAAGAAGAAGAACATGCCTGTTCTTCTCTGGACTTGTTATGCAAGTTGTTGGCAAGAATGAAGTTACACTGGGCAAAATGACCCCTGCTTAACTCCAGAAGAAAAAACATATACCAGACATGTAGTGGCCGTTGTTCTCAGCTTCTATGTTCTTGTGAAGACAAAGTATGATCTCCTAGGCATGGTGTGGTGAATTCCTTTATGCTCCCCAGGATGACAGGAGCCTGGCTTCAGTGCCGTCTCTCCTCGGAGATCATCTAACTTGTTATCTGGTATAATCGTTTTTATTTGTTGATTTTTTTTTCCTCCTGTTTTTTTTTTTTTCTCATATCTGTGTTCCCTCGTGTGGGTTTTTTAACCAGCAATATCAGGAGGGGGTTTTTCATGCAGAGTTTTGTGTTTTGCCTTTTCCCTTCTCTTGCCTGAGTTGCCTATATCACAATATTTGAGCATGAGGTGGGTGCTCCTCAGTCATCCTCTTCCCCTTCCACAGAAAGCATGATTAGGTAGCCTTTTCTACACAGCTGCCTGTATGTTCTGGATTCTGTGCACAGACTAGGAAACGTATTAGAGGATTTTGAAGACAGATTAGTATAGAGAAACGTCTGTGTAGAGAAGAGCACTTTCTCCATTCCAAATTCAGGTCACTCTGGGAGGACAGTCTGTGACTACAAAGTCATTCATCGGGACCAGATCTCACGCAGGGTGCTGGAAGCTGTGTGAGTAGCCCTGATTCTTCATAAATCCTTGGGGTTCTGCAGAGGTTAGATTTGGGATTTCTTGGTAACAAATTTCCTTCTTTCCAGTTAGTGGAAGTTTTTCACAGATACGTCCTCAAACTAAGGCTCTTACCTTGACAAAGAAGTAACCCATCCTGCACTTTATTATATAGTGCTTCTTTCAACGCCCAGGCTGCTCTATCACAGGAGCAAGGGATCTTGCCACACATCCTCTCTGTAATGCTCCTTCTCACACTGCAGAGAAGTGTTTAGCCAGGGCTGGAACACCCAGTCCTCCTGGCCGGCCACGGCTCAGAGAAGTTAACACCACAGGATTGCAATAGTCCCTCTGCAGCCCTGTGACAAGAGAAAGGGAGGGTGGCTCGGGGCTCCGCTCTCCTCAGTTACACCACATCTAGTGCACAGCTGAGGACGTGGTCCTGAATTTTGCTTAATGATGATTTACCATTGTGTGTTTCCAATACCAAATTGTAGCAGTCTCCCCAGGATTTGTATCGCTACAAAGGTGCTTTTAAATGATCTTCTGCAAAGTTTTGTGTTGTAATTTTGGTGGGGTTTTTTGCTGGTTATAGTTACAATGGCTTTTACGACATGTCCTCTTCCTTCTTCCCCACTTGCATTATCATGCTTCCAGTTTTGTTCTGAATCTCTATGGTCACAGTCTGTACAAGCCCCACATCCTTGCAATGTCATATTTTCAGGTATTTTTCTTATGATGACATCGAAACAATAAACGACTGCACATTTATATATTGTTACTTTAGGGGTAAGGGAATTACATGTAAATTTAAAAATAATATTTAATTGCAATTTTTTGCAGGCAGGTAAAAGCTCCTCATAAGTAGCCCTGTGATTTCACATTTTGAGCCAGGTCATTCAAAGCTATTTTTATAAGATCGATGCATCTTATTTGTTTCCGTAATTGTCTGGGTTTTCGCATTAATTTTTTGTTTCTTCTCAAAGCAGCTGACTAAACTCACACATCGTCCCTATTCCTGAATGTTGTCTCTAGTTAGATATTCAAAAATGTTTATTTGAAAATTAAGTAGTAATGTGCACTAAAGTTAATACAGTTAGGCTAATATAATAACCCAAGTAACAAGATGATAGGATAATATGCAGTGACTGTTAATATAATTTAGAAAACATTACAGAGGACAGCTCTGTGCATTTGATAAAGAGAAAGAAGACAATTTGTTGTAATCTATAAAAATGGGATAATAATGCATTTTTACAGTGAAAGCAATCAGTGATCTCTGTTTCCAGTATCACAGATTAACTTCTGTGCTGCTGATTTACAATGGACTTTGCTTCTTAGGTATTTTCAAAAATATTTTTAATTTTTTTAAACATTTTTTTGATAATGGAATTACATAAACCAGCTTGATTCTCTTAAATGTTAAGTAGGTACATGCAGGAATGTGGACAGATTTCTGGGCCCAAAACAAGAGCAATAAAAGAGAAAAGTAGTAGCCGTGGCTCCAAACATTTTACTATTCCAGTAGTGAAGGGATTAAGTATCTCACAACATCATCAGTCATGCTAATAACACTGAACAAATTAAAAAGTTGCAAAAAAAACACCCCACAAGGTCTAGTGTTGCTTTCCGAGTGAGTCAGAAGTGAAGACAGCTCTTGGCTGTCCCAAGAGGTAACAATGTCACATATCCCAAACAGTTCCCCTGCATGATCTTCGCCTTCCCTGATGGCTCTTTCCTTTGAGATGCTGGACTCCTCTCTCATGCCATTCACGGCTCCAAGTGCCTGGCAATAAGAAAAGTAACTGTGTCACGCAGGAATCCCACCAGAGTTATTAGACCTCTCTCATTAGTAAACTGAAGCTGGACAATTTTCTGAGCTGGCGTTATCCAGGCATGCATGCTATGCACTGTGGAACGGCACCGGAAAGTTGTCCAGCACGTAGTCTGCCAAGTGGGAAAGGCTCTACAGCAAGGAAAGGAAAAGGTTGTCCACTACATGGCTATGGGTTATAAAACTAGTATATTCATGAGGGCATGTGAATGTATCTCGCTGGATGGTCAACCTCTTCAATAGTAACAATTAATATTTTTGCCAAATCTTTTAATTCATACTAGTCTAGGTTTCCAAATCTGTCAAAACAGCCACAGGGCAAATACAAAAGAAGGGAAGAAAAAAAATAAAAACTAAGCAGACAAAATAGCTAGAAACAATCTGTTGCTTTCCTAGTGAAGAGCTGGCTAGATAAAAAGCTGCACTATGTAAATATCTCCCTAATGTGACCAAAATAAAGCAAGACAGATTTTTAGATCATCCTTATTTTAATTTATGTGAGTTTTTGAAAAATGTTTATTGAGATTGTTTGCTTTCCTTTTATTATTCAGTCCAGCTGTGAAATAGTTGTGTGCTTCAGTTTCTGACCAAATGCTAGAGCACCTCATTAATCAGATTTGTTTGGCAAGAGAGTAGAAGTAGCTTTGCATTCAGCACAACTCGAGATTGATTGTATTCCACAAGTCTTCAGATATTTCTTCTCAGATATAAGAGGCTGTTCTTGGACAGCCCTGAAGCTGAAACTGGCATAATACACCAATTTAGTAGTGATTTATTTTTTATATGACACTAATGAGGCAACATATAAGCTGCTGAAACTCTGTCCATTATTTGGTCACAAACAGATCCCTTCCCTTTTCTTCGAATTATGCCCTGAAATTATGTACTAAGCCACAAATGGACCAGCTGAATCACCCATACAAATTCCTGCCGCACATTCTGTATTACAGTATAATGCAGGGGAAAAAAAATCCTGCTTCTGTTTAGTTGTGGTATTTTGATATTTTGACCTGTTACTCTCACTGTAGCTTTGCTATAAATTGTTTTGTTCTGTGAGACAGCCCATGTCTTCCCACAGAACCACCCTTCAGCCCAATGAGCCACTTGGCTTTATGCCTTTTGAATACTAAGCCTATACAAAGTCTGAATTGACACACATATGATAAATTCCATTTATCTGAAAATTTACCCTGGTAAATGCTCTCACGCACTGAGACTCTGAAAAGTACAAATTAAGGAGGTAATTGGATGGATTTGGTATTTAAACTAGGCGAGAAATTTTGGCATGCTGGGAGTTATCGGTGATGGCCTCATAGAGAGGTTCAACCTCTGCTTAAGGAATAATAATAATGTCCAATCCAAATATTGCCTTACTTCCAACTTGCTGTCTAAAATGAGGTGTAATGAGAGCTTCTTGCCAAATAAAGCAACATTAGTTTCCAAAATGCACTTGTTTTGCTTTCAATTACTGGCTTGCGTGAGGGCTCTGAGGCTGGACTGGGCCTTATGTGGCACTCCCTTGGTGGCTGATAGCATTTGAAGAAGACTTCTCATCCTGATTTTGTCCTGCTTTTCCTGAATGCAATACTCCTATCTGGATGCTCTTAGCCATGCGGTGGTGCCAGCTGGACCATGGCGAGGGACTCATGTTCTCAAGGTGCTTGGCACTGACTCCCTGCATCTTTTCTGGTTACCAAATCAGTGGTGGTGGATGAATTTAAATAAAAAATGAGGGGTTTTGGCCAGTGTGAACAGCCATCATTGCTAACTGTGTCACTGAGGTGCCCTGTCATACTGGTAAGATCACAAATTTAGAGGTATAATCAATAAATGATCACAATGGTACTTCATCAGCCGATTACAACACTGTCTTCTGGAGTAAATCTTGCTTTTACTCCTCTCATAGGCTGATAAATTACTTGCTTGCTTCCAGGTTATACTTCCCCAGTCCTAACGAAGCCAATACGTTTCTCTACATGTTGCTGCAGGCTTGATAGATAAGTATAGATCTCTTCTCTTGTTCTGGTCCACATGCCACAGCTACCAATGCTGCTTCTTTAAATCCAGCACCAGTGCACTGTCAGGAGCCAGGCTGGGAAAATTTGGCATAGGAAAAGGCTGGCTTAAACTTAAGCCCTTTTCTTAGACAGGGCATAGATGTAAGTGACTCAAGCCCCATCGCACAGCAAACTCAAGCGCAAATCCGGCCACAAAACTCAAGTATGGGCCTAGTAACTGCAGTGGATTACTCTGGTGATCTGTAAACATGCCTTTGGGTGCTAAGTAATCGAGCTTTAAAATTATTATCTATTAAAACCTTCCAAACTATAGGACAGGTTAAAATTACACCCTGTCAGCATTTAACTACCAAGAGCAATAAGTTAACACAGCTTCAGTTCAACAGATACAGTTTTCTGTTGGTATTTGGTAGACTGGTATGGTTAATATATCACATGGGCATGGTGTTACCTTTCTTCCTTGTAATATCTTCTCTACTTCCACCAGATTAGTTCGCATTTTTAATTAAAAAAATAAAGCTGACTGTGTTTATCTATCCCCAGGTAGATATATACATAAATACAACCAAATGAACAATATATCAGAACTTTTTCTACCATTTTGTGTTTTCAGCTGTATGTGGGCTTTTGTGTTTATTGATACCTTCCACCTGTTTGGTGTTTTTTGAAGAGTCTAAGGTTAAATAATGAGAGATCTGATCTTCAGCTTCACAAAGTACAGATGTCCTGACATTTTAGATCGGTACCAGAAAAAAAATTCTGGTAATCCATAAATTCAAATTACAGAGATATTCTGGTCTGTTCTACTTCCCAGAGAACAAGAAGGCATAGTCCTAACCATACCTTTCTTTTTGTGACTGAACTTCCAGTCACAAGATGTACATGCTGTTTTATCACCAACTAGCACCCAGCAGTGCTTATGTAGTCACAGGGCCGGTTTTTCAGAGGTGCTGACCCACTGCCTTCAGCAGGGATCATGGCATGTCAGGACTTCTGGGCAAAATGGGCTCTAGAAATGACAGATGGGCTTTTCAACAGAGCGTGTTGGTTACACTTTCAGATCTCATCAATCTCTAAGGAACACTGGATCCCCACTTCTCCTGGGCATCTTCTGGAATTTCCAACCTGCGCAACTATGAGTTAAAAAAAAAATACGTTTTGCTTATCAAAAGCAATCACATAATGGTTTTCTTTAACATTTTTCTTCCTGTGATTTCTGAGTGATTCGTACCACTGAGTAAGAACCTCCTTTTTCCAAAACATCATGCAGTTTAACACAAATATTTTTACAATACCCAAGAAGCAAAAATGCTTAAACATGTAATTTGTTTCCAGATGTGTCATTGCCATGTCTGCTAATACTACCATCTTGTGATGGTACATCATGTCGGACATGTTTTGAGAAGCCTTATGGGCCAATTTTTTAGAAGTCTTATCTTTCCAAGGGCAAAAGGTAACTTTAATTTGGCAGTGACGTAAGGTATAATTCAAGATTGTTCTGAGAGGGTCTAGCTCCGTCACCACTTACGTTTATCCTGCAGAATCTTCCCCTATTTTGCATGTATGTTCCACCAGCACCGGAACTGCACCTGAGTTCCTTTGGTCAAGGAGACTGCAAGGATCCTCTGAAAACCTCTGAAAGTGTTAATCTTTCCACGTGTGCTCAGGGGGCTCAGGATCACTGCAGTCTCAGTGCAGAGGCACTGAAAATCGGAACTCCAAAATACCGCCAGCACAAAAGCTTGAGAATCTCAAGGAGAAACTTGAATCTGGGCACTCCTCTGTCATCTTCGTGTAAGTGGTCAAATAATTAGTAAACCAATCTTTCTTTACACTGTGTGGTATTTGTTCTGTGACATTAGATTCTGTTGTATCTTAGCAATATATAAAACTACATTGTGCTGTGTTTGTGCTTCTAGTCAGTGAGCGTCTAAATCGGAACTAGCACTTAAGTACTGGACTATTTGTCATAAGATACTTGAAAATGTATACACTCCTTCTGATACTAAATATTTTAATCGAGTATTAGATGGTATCTCTTGTGGTCTTCGCCTTTTATTAGCAACAGTTTCTGAGTTTTGCTTTTTAAATTGCACTAAACACAACACATTTTTTAAGATCCCCTTTTTTAGCCAGAAGGTAGCCACTAGGCTAATCTGATTTTCTTAGCATGGTGTCAGCCTCAGTCATCTCACCTGTTGTAAAGTGTTGGTTTAGTATTTTAGTGCCTCAAACACCACCAAAGCTATGAAAGTAGCTTCTGGAATTGCACCTTTCGTAATTTTTTTTTGTTTGTTGCTGTCCTTTTTAATTGATAAATAATGACCACCTTATAGTTGGAATCTCTAAGGAGCTCACAGTATGCCTGAGTCCTTAGGAATATGAGGAATAGGGGTTTCATTATCTTTATTGTGTAGCTAATTTTCATAGGAAATTCTTTGGTTTTCCTATAGAAACAGTGAGTAAAAGGAGACAAAAGTAGAACCCTAAAATGGATACTTCTAACAGCTGGGGGCGTACAAAATGCAACAAAAAGTACCATTGGAGGAAGAGATTCAGTAATTGTCTAAGTGAGGGGAATCTACTGTATGTCTGAAACTCACAGTGTATGTAATAAGGATGACTAACCGTACATTTTAGTGCCTTGTTTCTTGTAAAATGTTTAATCATAAATTACTAAACGTAAATAATTAAGGATTTCTGAGAAAATGTATCAAAATATTGTTAATAGAAACTGTAAATTCACAGAAAAGTCAATAAATCATCAACTATTGTTACACATTAATTAGATGAGATTTTTAGTCTCCATTCTTTCACAGTTGTTTTCAAATAATGTCATTTAATTTACACATGACTGTGCTATTTTTGTATTTAAACTAAACTCCAATCAACTGCATAGAACAGAGAAACTTTCTCAGCTGCATTGTCAAATTTTGTGGGAGAAAGTGATGTTTGTGAGACCTATTGTATGTGTTTTCCACAGAACTTTGTGTTTCACTTGATTAAATGCTGAGACAGTCATAGGTTCTTAAATTTTCATTCTCCACGTCTGTGGAGTACATCAGGTTTGAACCCAAGTTAAGCACCAGCAGTTTGCTTCTGGGCAGCCTGTGTTGGGCACTGATGGGCAATAAAAATAATTGAGTTCCTGTTAAGAGCATCTTAAAGATATCAGTTTGAAGCCTACATAGAAATCTAGGAAATCAAACCATGCTGTGACACATGCAAGAAAGTGAAAGTCCATCCCACTGACAACCAGCAAGATGGACAGTGGAGTATGAAAGCCCACAAGGCTGAGTGTTTAGAAGCAACCAGAGGAGACAGAGAGCAATGAGTGGATAAGGATAACCTGAGCTTTCTCTTGGCTTCTCTAGGATATTCTTTGCAGACTGAATGCACTGAAAGCCACGCTGGTATGGGGCAGTTTCCCCATGGTATCTTGCCTCTGCCACATGTAGAATTTTGTGGTATTACAGTGTCCAGAGGAACTGGGACAAGACCTCAGAGGCAGCTGGATTCACGTACATAAGACCATGCAAAAACTGTTCTGGATCAGGCCACAGCTCCATCTAATCCAGCGCTTGCCTACAAAAGAGCCAAATAGCATCTGCCCAGCGAGAAGTAAAAATAAAAGCAAGTGTGCAATACTTTCATAGCATCCACTGCTCCATGAAGCAAATACTCCATAAGACCATCATAGAATCTGCATATAATGACCTTCAGTACAGTTTTCTTGTATAAAACTGTCCAAGACCTTTCTGAACCATGCATTCCACTGGTGAAATACGTATAGAGTGAAGAAATACATTCCTTTATTTGCTCTGAAGCCTATTCCTGCTATTGTAGCTTGCTCCTCTATCTCTCCATGTAGAACCTTGAGTTAGAAATTCATAGGTCTTAAGGCTGGTTCAAATCAGATAAGAGTTAGAATAGGTCATTCAGTTGGTCTCTCTTACATCAACACAAGGTTGGGGTTTAACTGATATAGTAAACATCAGCAAATCTCTTCCAGTGCATTTGATCAGAAGACAACAAATACTTTCATGAAACTTGCAAGAAAAAAGAAAAGGCAGCATAATTACATATAAAAGTAGAGATGGAACTTCACTTTTATACTTTTCAAACAACCACTCTTCTATTAAAAATAAGGTTGCTCCTTTTCCTTGCTAGCTTATTTTCAATAGGAAAGAATAGCTCCACTGAGCTAAAAAAAGCCCATGTGCTAGATCACAGAATCTCAGCACGGTAGGAATTGGAAGGGACTTCTGGAAAGCATCTGGTCCAATCCCCCCACTACAGCAGGTTCACCTAGAGCAGGCTGCCCAGGGTTGCATCCAGGTGGGTTTTGAAAGTCTCCAGAGAAGGAGACTGCACAGCCTCTCTGGACAGCCTGGGCCAGGGCTCTGTCACCCTCACAGGGAAGTATTTCCTTATGTTTACGTGGAACCACCTGGGTTCTAGTTTGCGCTTATTGCCCCTTGTCCTGTCACTGGGCATCACTGAAACGAGTCTGGCCCCATGCTCTTGATAGGCGCCCTTTAGATATTTATAAACATTGATAAGATCCTCTCTCAGCCTACTCTTCTCCAGGCTAAACAGCCCCAGTTCTCAGCCTTTCCTCATAAGAGAGATGTCCCAGGCCCCTCATCATTTTTGTAGCCCTCCATTGGACTTTTTGCAGTAGTTCCCCATCTGTCTTGAACTGGGGAGCCCAGAACTGGACACAGTGCTCCAGATGTGGCCTCACTAGGGCAGAGCAGAGGGGGAGAGAACCTCCCTCAGCCTGCTGCCCACACTCTTCTTAATGCACCCCAAGACACCATTGGCCACAAGGGCACATTGCTGACTCACGGTGAACTTGTCCACCAGGACTCCCAGGTCCTTCTCTGTGAAGCTGCTTTCCAGCAGGTCAACCCCTCNTAAATTAATCTTGAAGTTTACACCCCAAAATATGTTAATGAGTACATCCTAAATATATATGACTATATTACTCAACTCTCCACACAAAATCATGCTAAATGTCACCTGGTTGGCAGGGACAGACAGAATTGGGATATAAAAATCACCACAGGGATACACCCCTCGGAGGGGGAGAAGACTGAAAGGTCCAGCAGAGATGGTTGATGGGCTGTGCTCCTTTTCCTCCACCCAAGACAAGGACATCTTCTTGGTAAAAGTTGCACTTTCAGTATATGGTATACCTCTCATTTCTATTAGCTATAGGGATATAACTCAGGCCTGTGCCTCCGACTGCCTCGGTGTTACCCAGGAATTCTTAACTAGTGCTCGATTATCCTTTTGCAGTTAGTGTATTCTCAACAGCTATTCCAAACCTGTCTGTTGCTTTAATAAATCAAACCTATTCATTTAACCTTTAAAGTGTCTCAGCGTAAGTCCTTAACTGGGCTTTGAAATCGGCAATTACTGTTTCAGCCAGAGCTCCTTAGCAGGATTCCAAGATAGACACACACGTGTCGGTTACAGCCCCTTAACTGGGGATCTTGAGACAGGAATTTTTAACCTATCTCAGTGTGAGTCCTTAATCGGACTCGGGAACAGGACACTGCCATTTCCGCTGGAGCTCCATAGCGGCTTTCTGAGGTAGGCACAAACGTGTCAGTTATATGCCTCCCTAACTGCGAGCCCTGAGACAGCACTCTCAGACATACCTTTGACTTTACAAAACTGCTCAGTGGGTTCTGGTAGGCAAGCATCTCCCTTTTCTCCTTTCTCCTTTTCCCCTTTTCTCCTTTCTCCCTTTCTCTCTACCCTTCCACACGTACACACCCCCACCTTAACGCAACAAGGCAGGACAGCCCTGCTCTTCTGGTCAGCAACGCAACAAGATAGCAGGAACCAGTGTAGTTCTTTGTTTCTCAGAAGAGGCCACCAAATATGACAGCAAACCATTTGCCACATTACCTATAAAACGCATATTAATATTGACACCCCTGCATATGCTGATGAAGATTATAGAGATCATGCTAAACATGTATGACTATTGTTTCTCCACTACACATCACTGGAGGGTGGGGGGAAGAAATCTATAATTTTGAGGATAAAACAACCGAGAAAATGACTGTTAAATTGGGAGAGAAGAACCTCAATATCTGATGGACAAGTCAATGGGCTTCCTTCACCCCAGGCTGGGACTCCTCTCTGGGTAAGCACTACCTTTCAACCTCTGGTGGATGTTAACACCAGGCTGTTTGTTGTATTATTACTGCTTATTATTATTTCTGCTAGCAATATTAGCCTTGATTAGTAGTACTATTCTAGTTAGTGAATTTATCAATGGCAATCTTGAATCTGTTCTGTCGCTCTCAGTAAAACAACTAATTTCTATTTTTTTACAAATCTGGCTCAGTGGAAGTCCTGGGACTCGGACAGACACATACCAAAATTACATTCCTTTTGATGTGACAAAGGTCCACTCTTGTCCCTTCTCCCAGGTCGTTGATGAGTATGTTGCACAAGGCTGGACCAGTACTGACCCCTGGTGAACACTACGGGTCTCCAACTAGACTGTGCTGGTGACAACTTCTTTTGGCCAGAAGCATGCTCCTCAAAGTTTTTCATCTCCCTGAAGACTTCCAGAATGTGACTACAGGACAACAGAAGCACCTGAAACCAACCATCTATCCATTATCTTACCACTGTTGATTCCTGAGCAGAAGTAGCCAGGTTTGTGGCTGATTACACCATCAGACTCAGCAATTTTTCCTTGCCATTTACTCTGCAAAGTTCAGCACATTATGCCATAACCTGGATAATTTTTTTTTAATTTTTTTTTTTTCTTCCCCAGCTAATTTGAATGCTCCTTGAAAAAGGTGAGGCTGTGAATTGAAGAATCTCATATGAAAAATGATTATAAACCAGACTGGCTTCCCACACTGTCATCACTACCATGCTGCCACCATATCCCTTGTTTCTAAATTGGCTGCGTAGGGATAGCATCCACACTTCATGCTCCTGGCGGTGAAATGAACACCATAACCGCAGTCTGCTTCAAAGGGAAACAAAGGTACCTGTTGGCAGTCAGGGCATTATTTATCAAACAGAAGGAAATGAAAATAGATAATAATTTGGATAAGAAGCTAATGAGGTTTAATAGTGACATTGATGTTAAAATTGAATAGGCGAGGGTCCAATGTGAGCAACAGAGAAATGGTAAGAGACCGTTTCTTACACCAGCCATCTTAATGGGAAGGTCTTTTTGGCTTATAAATAAGAATTTGTTAAAGTAGCATGATCTATCTGGATCTATCATCATCCTCCTGGATGTGTTCCTATTGCCTGGACATGTTCCTGTGCAACCTGCTCTGGGTGATCCTGCTTTGGCAGGGGAATTGGACTCAGCGATCTCCAGAGATCCCTTCCAAGCCCTACCATCTTATGATAAAATAGAAATTCCCCTCAGGAGTAACAAAGATTGCTGAAGGGCTTTTTAATCGAGAAAAACAGTGCTCCAGCAGACTAAGCCTGAGCCTCAAAAGCACGAACAGCGATGGTCAGACAACGGCCAGGAGGAAACACGAGGCACCAGTGTGCACTTGCAGCCCAGAAAGCCAGTTGTATCCTGGGCTGTATCAAGAGCAGCATAGCCAGCAGGTCAAGGGAGGTGATTCTCCTCCTCTGCTCCACTCTAGTGAGACCCCACCTGGAGCACTCCGTCCAGTTCTGGAGCCCCTATTACAAGAAAGATATGGATGTGCTGGAGCGTGTCCAAAGAAGGGCCACGAGGATGATCAGAGGGCTGGAGCACCTCTCCTGTGAAGACAGACTGAGAGAGTTGGGGTTATTCAGTCTGGAGAATACTGCGAGGAGAGAATGTTGTGGCCTTCCAGTATCTTAAGGGGGCTACATGAAAGCTGGGGAGGGACTTTTCGGGATGTCAGATAGTAGTAGGACTAGGGAGAATGGAGCAAAACTAGAGCCGGGTAGATTCAGATTAGACATTGGGAAGAAGTTCTTTACTGTGAGGATGGTGAGACACTGGCACAGGTTGCCCAGGGAGGTGGTGCAAGCCCCCTCCCTGGCAGCCTTAAAGGCCAGGCTGGATGTGGCTCTGAGCAACCTGATCTAGTGGGAGGTGTCCCTGCCCATGGCAGAGGGGTTGGAGCTGGATGATCTTTGAGGTCCCTTCCAACCCTGACAGTTCTACGGTTCTATGAAACCACCCCGGGTGTCGGGGGCCTCTGCTCGTTCCGACGGCACCGCACGGAGACCAGGCGCCTTGGCAGGGGCTGCGGTGGCTCCGTGGGGCCTCGACCGGGAGGCAGCAGGTGCCGGGCCCTGGGTGCTCCCAAGGTCCCACCCTACGGGCCGTGCCCGCTCCCTCCAGCGGGCGGCAGCCAAGGGCCAGGGCCGGGGCCGGGCCCGCCGGGGTGTGGGCGGTGTCGGGGCCGGGCCGGGCCCGGTGGGGCCTGGGCGGTGTCGGGGCGCTGCGGGGCGGCCGCCGCTTCCCCGGGGCCGGCGGCTCCTCCCCGAGGAGGAGCCCGCAGCGGCCTAGGGGCTGGCGATGGAGGCGTGAGGAAGATCTCTGGTGCCCGCTACTTTCCGTGGCCACCTGAGCCCTGGAGATTATTAATTTCCTCGCCCGCGTTGGAAGCCAAGCCAACGGCTTTGTTTCGCTTAGGGACGGGTTTATACTGAAAGAAAATCAATCACTTTCCGAAAGGAATCAACATTGCATGCACCCTATATATATAGTTCGTTCTACTTTGCTTAAAAGCCGAGTGGGAGTGAGGCTTTCCAAATCCTTTGGCTACTTCCCACCCCATTTAAATTCCAGGCTTCTGTGAGTTTAACACAAACCCAGAGCAAGGGCAGCACACTGCAGGTGAAATCCTCACATTTTTCAGCCTGTGGATGTTTTCCCGTTAATACTGGGCTCCAGGAAATCCTCATTAAGGGTCAGGGCAGGATCTGAACCCGCAGGAGATTTTGGCAGCCTCTTCTTTGTTTCCTCCGCCAGAAAGAGAAATTCCCCAAATCTCCATCTCAGTCTGGTGCGTTCATTGCATTGCCCGGTCAGGGAAATTCTTGGAAGTCTTCAAGGTATTTGTTTTCTCGTGTTACATCTACACTAGGAAAAAGGGTTGTATTACAGTAATAGTCGTCACTGTCTAAGAAGAAGTTAGTTAGGGCAAGCTGTGAACATGCACTATACCTAAGCTGGGTTTCTTCAAAAACCGTCATCCTCTCATACAGGTTTTCCCTCATCAAGCCAGAGTGTATGAGAAATGCCAGGTACTAATGATCATGTTTTAAAATCACACCATTTTGCCAATCCAGGCAAAGCCTCGGGGAAATTCTCCCAGATTTTGTTTATCCGGAGAGTGCATAAATCTTTTAACCACTCCATTCGCCTGAGGCCACGCGGGGGTTACACACTGCACATAAGCACAGGGAACATGCTGTAGCCTTAGGCAATCCGAATTGTTGAAAAAATTGTATGTAAACAGTTATAAACAAGTTTTCAAGACCTCTATTAAATAAGCAATAAACTAATCCTTGTCATAGACAGATAGGCACCCATGTCTCAGCTGTTTAAGAGCAAATTGCGTAAGACATAGTGCCTGAAATACCTCCGTCTAAAAGCACCATCATTGTGTTCATGCGAAAATGAAAACAAAGACAACCAAAGACTGGAGAGGCTGATCAGTGCAGATAACACTAAAGTACACACAAAATGACCAAAATTCCCTGTTCCTGGTAGCATTCACATTTGTTTCTGGTTTTCAAAGAAAGCATACCTGTACCTCGTCATATCTGTTCTGCCAACTCAGCTTCTAGGTGCTCTTGCTACAAATCTCCTAAATGGCACCAGTTTAAATCACTGTTCGGAGGCCCAGGAAATTAAATTATACCCTGAGAGCTCAACCATGAGTAACTTTTTCCCACTCCCAAGCTGAGAGCTAAACAAAAGGGCTCTAGATATACACATTTTTTGACCCAAGGAGAGAGGCCAAGAAAGAGAAAAAAGGACAACAACATATAAACTTGGAAAACCTGCTTAACTAAGAGGAGAAATAGTGATCCATTGCTGGCGATCATCCTGACCTAATCCTGACTCTCAGCACTGCACAGTTGGTAAGACAGCAACACTACCCCAGGTAGTACCTGCATCCTGCTCCCAGCTTATCATTCTGGCCTGGATGTGTCCTGGTGCACTGGGGGTTGGTATTTAGTCGCCAGCAGTGTTCCCGCTCCAGGCAGTGGCCTCAGCACTGGTCGGTGGAGCAGCCACCAGTGCTGCCTTGCACCAGCTGCCCACAAGTCACTGCGCTGCTGCTGCCCACCCCAGCTGTGCAGTCCTGGCAGCCCACTCCCCCTTCTGCCTGCTCAGCTGCTACAACTCTTGCAGGACGTTACAGATCCAAGGGTACCACAAGTCTGTTTTCTCAGGAGAGAAATGATTGGTGAGCAGGATCCACATCTAATCCCTGTAAGCAAAAGAACGATGTCCTTACTTTTTTATTATTATTTTTTTCTTTCTCTCTCTCCCACCTTGCCTGCCCAGGGCTTCTTCATCTCAAGCATCAAAGCCTCAGAAGCATTTCTCTTGGCACTCTATCACCAAATACAAATGTAGTCCCAGGCCTTTATTTTAATGGGATAGTTGTAAACCAGAACCCACGAACAGGCATCGGCTGAGACGCACTGCACTCTGCTCAGCTGCTCATACAACCTTTCTGCTGGAGTGAGGAGGCCTGAGAGGGGCTCAGCGCCCCCTTGCATGTGGCCAACACGAGTAAGCCCCTTCTGTGTGTTCTTCAGCCTCATTAGAAATGGCACAGCCAAACCCACAGAGGAAATAAGCTAAAACCAGAATTTTTTTTATTTTTTTATTTTTTTTTGCATTTGCCAATGTATTTGTAATATACAAAAAGGAATTTTCTACATATGACTGAGACTATTCAAAAAGCCATATATTGTATAGTAGAGTAAACTAAATTAATAATAAACCATCCTCTGCTTCTAGTCACTTTGGGGAAAATCAGAAAACTGCAATGAGCAGAATAGAGGCATCTATGGACTACCGCTATCTCAGCACTTGTGCAAACTACGATGAAGTCAAATCTGCAGATATTATCAATTTCCTTCACTCTAACAGAAGAACCATCTATGACAAGTTTTCTGCTTTCAACTCTCCCTCCTCCCCCAATTTTTGTTTTTAATAAAGAGCATTTGTGCCAAGACTGAAAAATGCGACAGATCCCTATCTCAAGTTCCAGAAGAGTTACTTGATATTTATTGTATTATTGAAGAAAGGGAATGTAAACAAGTAACTAAAGACCACTGCCTGTCTGGGTAAGTCTGGAGCACTCCTGCTAGCCAGTAAAGTTACTGCTCTCCATCAATTTTGCACTACCCTTGTTAGCAGAACAGACAAGCTGTTTCTGGACTACATTAAGTAATCTGATCAACATCTAAAAGCTTCACTTTTTCTGGGCTCGTTACCTTTGGCGAAGTCCCAATGCTTTCTGAGCATCTTTTGCGGACACCTAGTGCTCTGAAATCCAGGAAGGCTTGTTAGCTTACTGCTCAACCCGGCAGACAGCCTGCAGCACCTCCTAGGCATGAACTGCTTTGAGGCTGTTGTGATAGCAGGATATGGAAACTATGGCAGCGACCGGTACGGGAGATAAGCAAGGAAAGGAATGGGAGAGAGCCTGTGTCAGCTTTTCTCTTACATTTAGTAGTTTCAGAAAAATGCTGTACTGCTGAAACACAGCGGTGAGTATATAGGGTGCAGATGCTCAGCAGCAAAGTCAGGTCTGTTCAGCAGGAGTTCATTACCTCGGGATCAGTACCAGGCCCACTGGACCCATGCTGACACCAGAACCCCTTAGGTATCTCCCTCCTGCTCCCAACTCCCTCACTGTCCAGGAAGCTTACTAGTCAGTGTGTAGACCCGCCCAGAGGTGTTTCGAGTTTGACATCATACCCAAGCTGACAAACCTTCCCGAGATCCATAGTTGTGGGGAATACAGTCCACACAAACAGTCAGAAGTCCTGCAGGGTCTGTGAGTCTGGGCTCCATGCCTTACTAAAGCACCAGTGCTAATGATAGATCAGCTCTGTCTCAGAAAGGTTACAGCCATGACCACTAGAGGCAAGTCCCAACCAGCTCTGCTCTGTCTCCCTTCTCTTGCTGTGCATCAGTACCCTTACCAGAAGAACATACCAATTATCTAAGCAGGAAGCGTGAGGGGACTTTCCATTCCACCAAGAAAACTGGGGCCAGGATGTTCAAACCCTACATAAATGATACATCTCATAGGATTGTCCTAGTTCTCCTCCCTTCCACCAGGTATCACTGTAGCTTCACAGCTCTGCTGGTAATCCTGATGTACAGTCCTGAAACGACTGTCTCCAGACTTTCTTCCTTGACACTATTTTTACAGAAGATGTCTGTCCCAGAGTCCTGAGAGCAACTTCTGCATCTGCGAGGTTTGTCAGATGCACATGGGTATCAAATCAACAGCTGCAGCTAAAGGGCTTCTCCTTTCCGCTGGAGACTTGGGGTGATTTCTGGAGGAAGGATTGTGAAGGACTTTCTCTCTGGAATGCTGCTGAGTGCCACTCTCTTTTCAAGCCTTTTTACTACATCGGCAAAGTTATTGCGAAGAAAACCACTGGTGATATTTGAATCTTTGACCACTGTACACAGAATTACTGTTGTGCTGTTGGTAATACCTATGTTTTCATGATAAATTCCTTCCTTCTAGGTTTGTGCAGCATGTCAACAGTGCAACTAATAAACAAGAGACAGACATCAGGCATCAGATGAAATGAATGCACTCGGCAACGAGAATGGTGTGTATCATATTGGATACCACAAAAACCACAGGAGAAATGAACTAAAGGTTGACGCACTTGTCACAGGAATATCCTACGTGTCTCTTGTCTCCTTGTCTCCATTCCTTCTGAGTACTAAGAAAGCCAGGCTTTACTGCCTTTAAACTTCAACAGGAAAATAAGTAGGCTGACTCATCAAAGAATTGGTTTGCCCCTTCTCGTGCAGTCCTGGTTTGAGCTAGAAACGAGCTAATTCTGTTCAGTGATTTTGGTTTTTAGTTAAGTCTCTTGTAACTAACTGTGCTTTCTGAAGTTAATAGCATAGTTCTGCAGGCAATGTCTGCTTCTAGAAATGATAACGCTTGATCTTTAGAGATACTACCAATGATGAATATGCAGAAAAGCTCTAGCTTATAC
>WEIS01035194.1:0-15023 GCA_013389965.1 Todus mexicanus
ATAATAATAATAATAGACCACTGTGAAAGCCAGGGGATCTGACTCAATGCATGCAGGTAAGAGAGAGGCTGGGGAAGCAGCAATCCTTTCCCAAGGGCTCTCCTGGTAAGTCTTTGCTGGCCTCAGCTTTTTTTTCGGATGAGCTGGGCCCATGATCACGTAGCGACTCCTTTTGCGAGACAGGTGTGCCCAGAAAGGCCATTCTCATACGCTGTATAAAAATGGAAATTCATCCCTAAACATTCACATTCATTTGTAAAACAGTTAAGAAATGAAAACTGTCAACACCTGAGACTGAGAGTCCATCTGCCCCCCCGGAAAGAGCTCAATTTTCCCTTTGCTCATCTGGGCTAGATATATAAATGCGATCAGCAAAACAGCAGCAGAGGTGCCCGGGCTCATTTCTGTTTGCATCCTTCCACTAGAGACTTCTTTTTAAGGATTTGCTAGGCTCCTGAATTGTCATCTTATAATAAAAAAGGGAAATAAAT
This sequence comes from Todus mexicanus, assembly GCA_013389965.1. Lineage (NCBI taxonomy): Eukaryota > Metazoa > Chordata > Aves > Coraciiformes > Todidae > Todus > Todus mexicanus. The sequence continues at coordinate 492 of WEIS01035194.1, forward strand.
CCTTTTGTTTGCCCTGCGCAGCCATTCTCCCCAGATCTATACCAGTATTGGGAAATTCTCTGCCTGGCATGGTGAAGTTTGAAAACTGGCTTAACCTGTGCCTTGCTGTGCATCCTCCTGAGGTGTGCTGAAGATTTGTTCTGTTTGTTCATTAAATAAAACTAGCAGAGAAAAAAACCCCTCATTCAAACACGTTATTTTCCAAAAGTGGTGTATGCTGTTGACTCACACAAATACGTCTCCTCTAGAGAGTCCCTTGTGTAAGAAATCTCAGAGCACTTTGTCTTCAGTCATTAATGAGATTTTTTTTTCTTTTTTCTTTTGGCAGAACAATTAAAAACTCTGATCTGAATTCTCCAAAAATGCAAAAGACGTCAAATGGTACAAATCCAATATTTGATGTGTTAATCACCAAATAGGTTGTAAGAGGAGGGGGGTGAAAATATCCACCTAAGGAGGTGCATTGTCTTCCTGGTGGTGTTTTTCCCCGGTTGCTGTTTATTACCATCCGTGTTACCTTGGCAGCAGTTTTTGATGTATCCCTGGATAATAACACACGCATGGTAATAGGAAGCACGTATGGTATATAGGAGCATGTATAGTACATGCAAGTGAAATGAGGTGTATTTGATTTTTTCCTTTTCTTTTTCTGTTCCTGAGGCCATGAAGTCCTTTAGAAGTAATTTACTGACTTTCCTTATACTGTCATGAGGGTGGCATTTCTGTAGCACCCTTTTCTGTTTCTTGGAGGGATGTGTCCTGTCTTGAGGTGGCAACTGTCGTGGTCCCAGCTGTAGAACAAACCACATTTTCCCTTTTATTTCAGCCGACAATTAGCAACTGTAAGTGGCATGTGGCAACTGGTACTTATTTCCTCTCTGAATTATGAGAGTATCCTCTGTATCAAGAAAAAACCCCATCTCTGAGGTGGTACTTCCTCAAGTCTTTGCCTTTCAGGATGTGTAAGCAAAGCATGACTTGAAAATCTCAACTTTTGTCCTACTTTTGGTCAGTCTTTTGAAAGATTCTCTCAGTTGCCAGCTCAGATGTTTTTAATACTCTATTTCAGCAAAAAGTTAACAAGTGTTCCCTCCTTGCATCAATGTGCGGTGTGAGACCCTATCTGGAGGGATGGGGCAGGGGTTTGCTAAACTGGATTTATCTTGGTGGTTAGGGGGATTAGTCTAAATGAAGCTGAAGCGTTTCAAATCCTCACCCAAATGAATTTTTCTTCTCAGTGTGATAGTGCCCCTCTCCTAGCAGAGGGAATTATCATTTCAGCCAGGCAATTTAGAGCTATCTTAGGCAGGAGTGTCAGACCCGCTGCATGGGGGGTGGGTTCGGCGTTGTGATGATGGTCTTGAAGGTTCCAGTCATATTTATAGTGCTGTACTAAATCGAACAGAAAGTAGTTACAGCACGTGAGTGGTAAAGGGCATAACAAAAGCTCAAATCCGTTTCAAGCAGGTATGAAATCCCAGCTAGGTATTTATTTGTGCTCGTGTAGGAAATGCCATCACAGTGGTAACAATGTCCCCGTCAGTCCTCTGTACCCACCATAAGCCGTCCCTTCCTGGCAGGGGGAGGTTGCTGGATATATCTGGGCTCTTTTGTGATGCCGCTTGCAAGGACAGTGTTTCCTACTGGAGTTGGTGCTTTACCCACAGGAAGGGCTTTCCACGTTGTGCATCCAGCCTGACTTAGGTTTCTCTGGTTGTAGCCTGTATCTCTTGTTGTGCTATCCCAGCTTACTCCCGTGACAGCGAGCAGGAGTTTGAGCCAAAGAAAAATGCAGAATCAGGTCTCTCCGGTGCAAGTGGACATTGGACTGATTGCTTTCTGGGATTGGTTAGGGATTAGTGGCTATTTTAGGAGCTTTTAGTGTTAGCTTCCTTTAAAAAAAATATTAAAAATTTGTGGTTTTGTTTTGGTTTGTTTTTTTGCGATGCAGTTTTATGGAAAGCAGAGAAAATAATAAATCTGACAGGCTCTGCTCAGGGAAGTCTTCTTTCCCTGCATTCAAATATGGCAAAGTTTAGCAGCTGGTATCTCTTGGGATGGCTGCGTAAGGACTGGATCTTCAGAAGCTCGTCTAACTCTTTGGGAGTCAAGCTCAGTCCTGCAGGATGCCAGTTTCCTTTTCTTTGCTACCAGAGGATGCTTGCAAGGACTTTGTGGATGCTCAAGTGCTCAACGTCTTTGATTCCAACCAGATTTTTTCAGCCTGGTGTTTTCCCCTATCGAAGGCTGCTTTCATCGTGGGAAAAAGAGAGGGTGCTTATCGCTGAGCAGGGAAGGCAATGTGTACCCGTCTCCTGGCTTTGAATTGTGTTGGTTGATGTGCAGGCTTGAGGGCACTGCTGTGCTGCGGTGGGTATTGAGGAGGAAGCCAGCTGTTTTCTGCGGGCTTCGATAAGTGGGAAGTCTTTGGGCTTTTGATTCCAAGATGCCTTAGTTTGCTGCTCTTCTGGAGTTATGAAATACTGCACCGATGCTGACAAATTAATGACTTGGAAAACAAGCTCTCATAAAGAAAATGTCAGGGTTTGGAGACCTGCTTGGTGGCTAGGGAGACTCGTGGGTTTTTTGCTGTTGATTATGAAGGTGCTGGGATGGCTAATTTTGCGCTTTCCTCTGCAATATTTTATGACATGTTATATACTTGGTAGAACAAATTGGGTCACCGCCTTTACTATCTGCTTGTGCAATGTGTAACTCTCGGGACTGGAGGGCAACGATGGAAATTTGCACAGAAATTGGAATTTAGCTGTGAGGATTCAAGACGCTTATTTTGCTTGGATTATGTTCCTGTTTATCAGCATTGGGAGGTATTTGAGAGTCCTAAAAATTGAATTCTAGGTTTTGCATTTTTTAAAAAATATTCTGTTAGAATGATTTTTTCTTTGTGAAAGTTGTATATTGAGTATAGATCTGACTCTGTGTCTGCAGAAAGAGGATAAAGGATAAACCAAGCTTATTCTTAAAAGGCACATAAAAAAAAAGAAGAATTTTTAAAAAAGAGTCTCTTGGACTTCTTAGACTCAGTGACACCGAACTGGGAACTTCAGAAACTTTTTAGAACAGATTGTGCTTGCTTTCTTTTCATCTCCATGAAAACGAAACCCTTTTTTTTTTCAAGTAGCCACTAATGAAAACAGAGACAACTATTAGCTATCATTTTTGATTAAACCATCTAGCGAGGAGCCTGTGGGAGTTGGCTTGAAAAAGGATATTATTATTATTACACTGTGTTATAGCAATACTAATTTTTAACCACAGAATATATTCTTTAGGCATTAAGTACTGGGGAGAGCAAAGAAAATGAAGATCCTGAATTACATAAAGCTGATGAAAATGCATTTTTGAGACTATCTTTCTCTGCTGGTGAGAGAGTAAATGCTAATTTACTCTTGCTGTCTAAACTGAGCTGGAGTAACAGGCACACCTATGGTGAATGTTATGACCTTTGTGTAGTGCTGCTGTGCTCCCTCTCAAAGTTGGTAGCGCTTTGTGGATCAACAAAATACTTTCCATTTACATAAAGACTTTTAAACACCTCTCTTGAATACATGATTCACTTCAGGGATATGCACTTGTCTAACAAAGCAATGACTGTTGCAGTTAGTAATGTATCTTGAGATCTTTGAGATTGGAAGATGCTATCAAACTCTATGATGTCTGTTATTTTAATTTTATGTTCTGCTCTATACAGTCCTAAAGCCTAATATATCTTCTATTCTGCTAGAGGGAACTGGCTTCTTTTTAAAATTTTACAGGCTGTTTCTGTTATGCAGTGGAATTCAAATTAGGATTTACTCTGTTCTAGTTAGAAAAGGAAATCTTTTGCGAGGATGGAAAGATAGGCAAGGTTCAACAGCAATAAAATTGCGGGGGAATGGAGTCTATGGCAGTTAGACACCTGCTGTAAGGTCCTTTGCATACAGATAATAGCTGGGATTTTCAGTCTGGGTCTTAAAGAATGCCAGCTCCTTTCATATCATTTGGTGCTCCTTCTAAATAAAAAAGTTTATCTTCAGTCTTTGTGCCCCATTCTCAGGGAACAAACTGATTTAGTCAGACCTTGTCTTGGCTTTGGAAAGAAAAATAAGGGATGGTTCCTTTTATGTACTCAGAGCACTGGCGTTCGACTGCAGCCTTTAGGGATGACAGATATGTGCCTGATAGGGATGTATGGATGCATATTGATCTCTGAAAACTGATGAGGAACCCAGACTTGAGTGGTCCATGTACATGGAAGCAGCTGCAGACTTCTCTCGCTGTTTAATTGATTATTGAAGGCTTTTCTGGCTTGCAAACCAGAATGAGTTCTTATTAGATTTGGCCTTTAATGGCAGTGCAGTTACCTGAGGGCAGAACTGTGCTGTGATGGCTCCTGAATGTTTACTGACTCCTCCCTTCCCTCCATAATATTGCTCAAGGTGACTATCAAACTCACCAAAGGGTTTCCTAATGAAATGTAGAAACTGTGTAAATCTATCTTCTCTGCATGGAAGTGGTTTGTTGTTTTTTATTTTTTCCCTCCTCTGTTCTTTTTATCTCCTAGTAATTGTTCCCCCTAGGATCGGCTTCACGATATTAAAGAATCTTTTCTTGTCATGCAATTAGTTTTAAAATGGCATATTCTGCCGGTGCATCAATCTTGTTCTGTGGAGGCAGGAGGCCATAGGCCAGGAAAGACCTTGACGCTGCTCCTGGAGAGGCTTTTTATGCCCTTGTAGGCTCAATGGTTTTTTGTGTGCTCGGATGTTTACAGATGACTCTTCATCTCCCATCTTCCCTGGGAAGTGCTGATGTATTCCCATGGGATGAAAGAAGCAGCATGGAAAAAGCTGAGGTCCAGTGAGGTATTTAAGCACTTAACTCCCATTAAGGTCTGCAGGGCTTCAGCAAACCTGGTTTAGTAAGGTCAAGCTTATAATGTTTGATCGTAGTTGCATGGGAGGCAGTTGGCATCAAACTCGGATCTTCCAGCCTCAAAGGCAGTTCCTTGCTGTTGCATCCTTGTCCTTTTATTGCAGTGGGTGATTGTGTTGCTGGAGGAGGAGCAGCCACCACTAGTTTTGTTGCAAATGCGTGTGTCAATGAACAATCCCGGATATATTGTGTAGCCCATTCTGGGCTTCTGACTTGTCTGGATTTAGTCAGAAATCCTGCATCGATGGACGGGACACAGAAACACCCAAATGAGATTTTCAAGGAGAGCGACAGCAAGAGGTATCTGCTTGAGTTACAGATATTAGAGTTGTTCTCTACCATTTTGAATAGGTTTTGTATGCCTACAAGCTCTGAATCCTCTTTTGTTGAATATATCCTACCTGTTGTAAAGCAACCTAGCCTTGTTGTAATACATGCTGCATAGCTCTGTGCTGTCGCTCCACAGCAACATAAGGAAACCGTGAAAAACATTCTTGGCTTTCGGCAAGCCTGCAGAGCGACAGAGTTGCTATGGGTTGTGTTCTTGCATGCGCTGCTGTGAAATTAAAATACCAAGAAGGATGGAAAAAAACCCAACCCAATAATGGCCATACCAACCTTCTTATTCCTATCTTCTTCAGCTAAGTTACAGCAGTGATAACTAGAAAAGATATTTTCAACTGTCTTTCTGTCTCCCATTCAGAAAAGCAAAGCTAATAATGTCGCTTTGTAAAGAGTTTTTAGACTGTGGATATTTTCTTGCACTGATCTAATGTTAATCTAATGTTTGCACTGCCAGCCATGGGAGAGAATATTTGTTTAATAAGCCACCCCCCATTGTAAAATCCCTTGGGACTTAAGGAAAAGATGTATAGAATAGAAATGAAATGTAGCAGAGGTAAACAGAAACTTAATAAGGTTCTGTAGGAATTCCTGTACAAACCTAAGGAGTTTAATAGAAAATGAGGGGTTATTTTTAATCATCCTCTGGAACTCCATAGCACGGTTTTAATTAAATTATGTAGGATGGGTAGGAAAAAAAACCAACTAAGGAAAGATGACTAATTTTCTATTAACCTTTATTCAACTTTTTCATAAAATGAATTAAGTTAATGACTCATTTCTGTTTGTGTCGTCTTGGTGAAAGCTCATATTTACAAAGTTTAAACTGTCTCCAATGTTTCTGGCCTGTCCTTGTCCTTCCACTCCTTGATTGGTTATTCTCTCAGTTTATTCCTACACTCAGCAGGACGATGAACCTATAGAAAACATGAGGCTATAGGGTACTAAGCCCTCTCGACCCTTTGATTTATTTTGGGACCATGGGGTATTTTACAATTATTTTTTTTTTCCGGTTCGTGTGATTCTTCCAGGAAAGGAGATGGTCCTGAATTCCAGGTTCCTCCTGACTGGTTTTAAATGGATACCTGAAAGAACCACCGAAGTTCTGGCCATCAGCAAGTCAGAGTAGACCCATATGGACTTGTTGGCTTTTTTTTTTCTTTTTCTTTTTTTCTTTTTTCTTTTCTGACCTTGTTGGAGTTGATTTGCTGTGCTGCTTTAATAGCTGTGAAATGAACTAATTAAAGAAAACTTACAAAAGTCGTCAACCTTTTGGTCATTTGTAATTTTTCGCTAGGCCACGTCTGAGCCTGGTTAATGATTGCGCTCACATGGGCCGTTGGTCTCTTAAATGAAATTTCATCCTGTGCTTTGAAAAATGCTTAACGTCTCCTTTAGTATGAGGGAAGCCAAACCCGTAGATACCCCCTTGAAAACAGCTTTAGTAATTAATCCCACTAGGCTCATCAATGTTGCTGGTGTCTCCATTAGTTACGTGCAGAAACAAAGACAAATGGCTCTTGTTAACAGCCCCGGGAATGCATAAATCTTGCTTGTTTATGGGAGAAGGCAACACAAGGAGACATTATGTTACGAGGCTTTTTGTTCAATTTATGGTGTGTCGCCTGCCTCTACGGTCCCGGATTTCAGTCAGTAACGTGCGGATGGGTACAGGATCCTGGTGGTTGCGTTACCCAGAGGTGTGCTTTGCTGTCACTGCAGCCCTGGGGAGGCTGGAGGATGCTACTCGGTTGTAGGAGACTCTCTGGTGCTGGTCCTCCCCATGGCAGAAGGTCTGGAGCCTCTGTTGTTGGCTGGAGTGGGAAGGGGTGCATACGCTGGCCAAAAGCTTCCCCTTTGCAGCAGGTGTTAGCTTGTTGCCTTGCAAAAGACGAAAAGTTTTAATAGAAAAGCTGTTTCTGTGGAAAGGTAGGCGTGTCATCCTCAGGGCTTCAGCCTCCTACTCTTCCTCTTCACAGCCTGTGCTTTCCTGCATCTTCTCCCTACTAGATGCATCTTATTTAATGTCACACAGGTAATATCTCAGGAAATCTTAGAAACATTGGTTGGAAGGATCTTCTGGAGGTTTCCAGTCCCGCCTTCTGCTTGTACTGGGACAATTGTCCACATGAGGGTCAGGACAGCAGTGGCTTTGCTGAGCTGAGCCCCAAACCACCCCAGGATGGCGATTCCTCTTCTCCCTAGGGCCTGTTCTTGTGCTTTCTCTGAGGAAAGACCTTCTGGATCCTCAGACTAAGTCTTCAAAATTCTGACTTGTGTCTATTGCCCCTGTTTTCCTGAGGGATCCTCCTCTGGGATCACTCCATCTGATCTTTGCTGCACTTACTTTGAGCTCCTTCTGCTCCCCTCTAGTCCTTGCTGACCCATTATCACCTTCCCTCCTGCCTTCTCTGGGGCACCCTGAGTTCAACAGGGTGAGAAGTAGATAATTTCTTGAAAATACCTTAGTTTTCCAGCTGTCATAGCTCACACCTTTCTTTGCCCTTCCATTGCAGCCCTGCTCATCATTTATGGCTTGTCTTAGGAGAGCACCAGTTCCCTTGTTGGGGACAGGCAGCTGTCAGATGAGGAGCTGGCAGTGGGTGCCCATGAAGGCTATGTTCGTCATCTTACCAGAAGGCTGAATTTTTCTAAAAGGGTGCAAATGGGTACTTTTGAAAATCAGTTTGGGTATCTTAGAAAATTTTGGCTTAATTTTTCTCTATGGCTGAGCAGCGCTTTGTGGAGTCAGAGCTCCTGGAAATCAGAGATTTAGTGGGAGGGGACTGTGACTGCTCAAGCCATCGCTTCATCCTCAAACAGTGCAAGAAGGACTGAGGAATTTCCTCTCGATTTTTGAAGTAGGGGAACAACCACTCTTTGTGGCTTATTTTAACAGTTGATGTAATTAATTCTGCTCTTTTAGCCGGGGCTGCTATTTTTATCAGCCCTGGACTTGCGTACTGCTATAGTAACAGCTCTGGGGCAGACCTCCTGTTCCTCCCAGTCCCGAGTGTGAGGTACGACTCTAATTATATTTACAGTTAATTCACAGTTCACCGAGTGGAGCTGGGGGCCACTTTCACAAGTGCTTCGTTTTGTTATCAAACTGCTAATAAATCCGGGGAGCCGTTGTGAGCGAACGGAGGCAACAAAATCCTTACAAGGATGGGAAGTTGTGTGTCATTAAGTCCATGCTGCAGTCATTGATGAAAAGCAGAATCCCGCCAAAGAAGCGCAGGGGGTATAGCGGCACATCCATCACAAAAATGATATTTTACTGAAACTCGATTTAATTGGTGTGTAGGCTTTGCTGCTCCCGTTTGAATCTTGAATGATTACGGAGGTATTTGGGTGGAGGAGAGTAAGAGATATTCTTGTGGTTTAAGTTATTAGACTGTGATCAAGAGATCTGCGTTCAGTTCCGCGCCGCTTTGAATTTCAGAAGATTCTTTGTCGTCTTGTGCGTGTCTCAATTCTCCAGTCGTAAAGCAGAGATAATGTTTGCAAAATTAGGCTGCCGTTGTAAGTCCTGCCTGGCTGCTTCCAAGCCAGATGGAGGTGCGACTCCTCCAGCTGACAGCTCCGGCTGTCTTCCCTCCTGCAGCCTGGCCCAGGGCAGTCCTGCTAGCTGGGCGACCACGGGACTTCTTGCTTTCCCACGCTGGGCAGGCACCACACGGGCAGTGCTGGCAGTAGCTGCAGTGGATGGTATGGCTGGGGGATGCCACCAACCCTCCCACAAATTTGGTTTGTCGGAGCATAAGCCAGCTCCACTGCTGAAACCTGTTGACTTAGCTTTTACTCCAGCACCCCCATCTCTGATAACTCAGGTTTCTTCCTTCTCATGTCTCCCAGAAGCTCTCAGAGCATTTCTGTGTTAGGTTTTTCTTCTCTCCAAGCTGGTTACAAGCTCAACAGCTGGAGCTGGTGACACCAGAGATGGGACTTCAGAACTAGTGGTGCCAGCCTTGATCATTGGTGGGAGCTTCCTCAGGGGATGGTGTATTTTTTTTCTGAGTCCCTGCTGTTGAAGCTGGTGTTAACTGCGAAATTTTGTATCTATTATTTATTCTATTAAGGAAATGCTTTCAGGCTGAATGAGAACCCTGTGCACCAGTGAGGAGGAGGAGGAGGAAGAGTATGGTAAAGCCTGGTTTTCAGAAAAATCATGAATCATTGATTTGTCCCGCTGGGACAGTGGATATATAGTGTGGCACTGTTATGCCTTGCTTTCCTCCTAAGGATTGGCTGTGTATCGATTAGAAGCTCATCTGTGTTTTCAGATGTTATAGCCAACCTGTAGGTGTCGAAGAGTTTTTCAGTGAGTACGACAAAATGTCAAAGTTACTTTGTGGATTAAGCCTGCACCCTCAACTAAAAATCCCCTCCTGCTTTCACGCTCTTTGTGATGTGGCTGTCAATGTTTATATTTTACCTTTATTTTTAGACTCCTGAGCCAGATCAAAGGCAGAAATTGGACATAGGCAGTAGGCGAAAAGCTGCCCATTAAGAGATATGGGAGTCGTGCAGCTTTCCTGTGGCAGAGCTACGCAGGAGGCTAAAGCTCTGTAGCAACTTATTTTCCCCAAATCCACTTCTGGCTGTTTAGTGTGAGCACCTAATTTAGGTCAAATTATGTTAAAAGTGAGGAAAAGCCTCCTCTGTCCCTGCTTTTTTCCTTCTCAGCTGAAACTTCCGTGGCTATTTGGCAGTTCCCAGGAACTTGGGGGTGGTTTGTCCACATACAGTAGGTCTTTGTGCCCTTGCTCGCCTGAAGGGTGGGGCTGCTGTTGTTCACTGTGCAGAAGTGAATACCGTGCAGTTTTCCTGCATTTTTGGTTTATTTTTGTATCACGTTAATATACCAGCTTGCTTTGCTTGATAAAATACCAGGACCAAGTGGCAGAGAGGCACAAAAGCCTTAATTCACCTTACACAGAGTTGTTTATCTTTCTGTGCTGGTTGCCAGCCATAGGTTCCTTCTTAGGTTTTATCCAGTTAGGATCTATTGTATTTATTTAAGGTTTGCCTTCAAAGCGGGATTTGAATGCCATTGCCCTGTACGTGCTGACAGAGAAAGGGCGAATGCCTCAAGTGCACTGCTGTCCCACTTCTGAAAGCATCAGCCGGTGGGTTTGTCCACCTGTGAGTTACTGCAGAGGAGGAGAGGGCAGCACTGGAGCAGCTGCTGTTGAAGCTCTCCATCTGCAGACAGCTGGTGGGGCTGGTCGACATGTGTTAGCTCCCCATGGGCCAGCCCCAAACAGCTCTTGTGTGGGAAAGAGTGACCTTTTTTCTTTTTTTTTTTTCCCCCCTCTTCCTTTCTTTCCTTTTTTTTTTTCCCTGTCTTTCTTTTTTCTTTTCTTCCTCTATTCTGCTCTAGAACCACATCATTGTAAGTCACCAAAAGGATGGGGCTGCTATTGAGCCCTACCTGCTGTATCAATAATTATAATTAGCTGTTACAGGCAATTTGTGACAGGATGAGAGGGCACAGCCTGAAGCTGCACCAGGGGAGGTTTAGGTTGGATATTCGGAAGCTCTTCCTCACAGAAAGGAGGATAAAACACTGGAATGGGCTGCCCAGGGAGGTGGTGGAGTCGCCATCCCTGGAGGTGTTTAAGGACAGACTGGATGCCACACTTAGTGGCAGGGTTTAGGGGAGCGGTTGTGGTAGGTCATGGGCTTGACTCGATGATCTAAGAGGTCTTTTCCAGCCTTAATGATTCTATGATTCTATGAATTATATTGGGAAGGCAAGCTCCAAGCCATTGAGTCCTCGCTATTATTTAAACTCCTTAGGTGCTTATGTTGCTCTTGAGAGTCAGAGTTGAGCTCTTAAATCACTTTGAACCCTTTTGGACAAAATACTTACTAGACCTGGGGGCTTTTTTTTTTTTTTTTCCCTACAAGACCTCGTATGCATGAGATTTCCCTGTAATGCACAGAGGTATTTGTAGAGCCGTAGCCTCTATGTTTTAATGGAAGAGACGTGGCAATGATTAATAACTTGGTCAGCCCACGCTGGCCCTTCGACTTCTAAGGCAGCGGAAGATGGAAAATGCTGTGCAGAAAAACACGTCTCCTCTTGGGATGCTGGGCTGGCAACGCCTGGTGAGGCTGAACAGAATAGTCTGTAAATGGTATAATAATGCTGCTTAACTGAGGGTTTTATGTAACTGCAAATAAAAATATTGGAGCTGCATAAGAGCCTTTGGAAATCCTGAGACGCTGAGTTCTTCCCTCACTTCAAAGGTTTAAGCACGCAGTGGAGTTCTTTAACAAACCGAAGTCCTTAATTGTGAAGTGCCAGGACCGTCCTCATGCTGCGAGCGCGGCGCTACGAGTTATTATAGGTTATGTACGATGACAGTGACAAGGTGTCATGAGCTCTGGAGTTGCTGAGGAGCACGTGCCCCTCGGCAAGGATTGAATTTAGCACTCGCTGGTCTAAGAAGCCGCTGACCCAGACCTGCCCCTGGGCGAATTCATGGTGGTATTGTCGCCGAGAAGAGTTTTGCATCAGGATTTCTGAGAACATGGATAATATCAGGGATTATGGCCTCTATCAGTGGGTAGCAATTAAGGGGTGTCAAGATCATTAATGCTTAATTAATCTTAATCTTTCGGCTGCTGTATGTACTTAACAAACCAATACAGAAGCAGGGATCTGTGCGCTCGTTTTGACACTTGTGATAATAGAGGCCAGCAATAAACTTGTTCACTGCATACGTCTGGTTTTTCCTTGTGAGTGAGTTCTGAGCTCAAACCATTAAAAATTGCCTGAAAATTTATAGCCATTTGAAATCACCCTGAGACTGATGAGACTACAAAAGGAAGTGCAGTGCTGGCTTTTGGGCTCTGGCCTGCAATAATTGTTTGCCTCCAAGTTGCTGACTGAAGTGCAAGGTAGGAATTTGAAAGGAAATACAGAAGTTTTAAATTTTTTTGCTGGTGTTTGTGAGCAGTTCTGAGTTAGCAAATCACCAGGAAACTGGCTAAAGAGAAGTGACTTCTTAGCAAATGAATTGTTAATTATTGAGCTCCTGTGAATTCCTGTAATTTTAAAATGGTGCTGGCCATGGATCAAAAGAACATGTGGTACCACAGTATTAGAGTATTTTTATTTATATCTGATTCACAATTGTCTCCATGGTAATGGGGGAGATAAAGGCAGAGGAAGAAATGAGTTATCACATTATTAAATGACCCAGTGGAAAAAAAATTAAGACATGTTAAGGATTAATTTTACATTATGGAGCTACCTAGCAAGCTATTATCTTTATAGTTAAGGATTTGTTAGCATTTCTATTATAAACGTGGTTTTGAAGTGTTTATTACTGCTTTAATTTGCATCAGGCTGCAACTTTGCATACAGGTTCTCTGAAAAATGAATTCTAATTTTAAAATGCACTTAGTAGACCGGTTTATTAATTTTAGAACATTTCAGTGCTCTGTGTCTTGTAGAGAGTGGTAATAAGCCATAATAATGACACTTTTTTTTTCCCCTTCAAAAAACAATCCCCAGCCCCTCAGTTAGAGCAGCAGCCTTTACTATTTTTTTTTTTTTTTAGTGGAATTAGGGGCAAAACTGTGTATGGCTTTTGTAGAGGTGAATGTAACCCAGCTTTTTGCAAATTGAGCTGTTTCTACTCTGCTTTTGTCAGAAATATTGTCAGTGGATGAATGAATGAAATGGAACAAATAGCTGGTGAAAGTGAACATCTCTGAGAGCACAAAGGTTTTATTTGTTTTGTGTAGGTTGGTTTTTATGGGTTTTTTTGCCCCCTAGCAGAGAGTGGGAAATGCTTTTCATTACAGCACACGGTGTATGCAAAAATCCCCCTGCTCTTGGTGGCTTATTGCATAATGCAGGATAGCATTTTCAAGCTTGGCTAGCTGTGATTAGGAAGCTAAATGGGGGGGAAAAAGCAACAATTTTTGTTTCTAAAGCAGAAATGTATTTGTGTCTTTCACCAGCCAGGGCGCTGACTGGGAGTGCTGAGCAGAAAAAGGCCAGAGGTGCCAGTGTGAGGGGTTTTCTCATCAGAGTTGAGAGCCTGAAGTGTGCCCCGAATGGAGGGGAGACTCCTCCATTGACAGGAATTTTTGATATTTTCAGCAAGGTGTTGGGAGCTTCTGGTGCCCCAGAGACCTGCCTGCAGCATCACAGTGCTTTGGCTGTGTGTTTCAGGTGGACGTTGCATGGAAGAAAGGTAAAAGTGTTTAAAACAGATGGAAAAGAGGAGTCGGGGCTTTAAGGATCAGCTTATTTGTCTTCGATTCCCAGAAAATCAGTGAGGCTCTGCAGGGCTGGCTCCTGTCCATCTCCATTCAGTATTTTCATTATCAATTTAGGTAATGGAATGGAGAATACGTTTGTTAAACTGACAGGTGATATAAAGATGGGAGGGAGTGCAGATTCGTGGGGAAGAAGAACCAGAGCATTCTCTTAAAATAATCTGGACAGATTGAAATGGTGATCTGGAAAAAAGGATAAAAGGGCCAAGTGATAGCTCGGGGCAAGAACTGCTGCAGATGGCAAATAGCAGGCGAGGCAACACTTCAGGAGAAGAATCTGGGGTTAGAGTAGGCTGTCAGCGGGACAAAAATCAGCATGTCATGTAACGATAAAAAGGCACTCTGCAGGGCTGTGTGCAGGGANTTAATCCTGGTTGTCAGTGCAGGTCATGTCTATTAAGAGCTGAAAGCTGCCCCTGGCCTCACACTGACCTCTGGTTTTGCCTTTGTATGAGCCAAATAAGCTTGAAGAAGGTGTCTTGGGTTTGGTGCTGTCACCGCTACGGGAGTGGTGGAATGATTTGCTGTTTCAACTGAGGAGTCACAGAATCACAGAATGGTGGGGGTGGAAGACACCTCTGAGGGTCAGGTTGTCCAGCCATGCTGCTAAATTGCATTTGCCTAGAGCAAGTTGCTCAGGGTCGTGTCCAGGCAGGTTTTGAAAGTCTCCAGAGTCTCCTCCAGGTGGTTGTTTTTGCGATTGGGCCGAAGATGCAGCTGAACAGAGGAAGACACAGAATTTGCACTGTGGGTGTTCTTTCAGCAGAACATGGGGCTGGAGTGGGCCTAGCTGTGGGGGGATTGCTCTCCACAGGTGGTCAGGGCCAGTGGTGGGATTCCTGACGCAAGCAAAGCAGCTTTTCTTTGCATACTCCTGTATAATTATTGATTAGAGGTTCTGGTCAGTCCCTAACAGCTCCTTTCCACCGCTCCTTCCTCCTCACACCCTTC